>JAVJIF010013974.1:0-131861 GCA_038442645.1 Agave tequilana | reverse complement strand
TGGCCGCGTTTCCGCGGCTTTGTTGTGGAGTTAGGGGGAGAGTTTGCTCCCCCGACCTCCCCGGATTCTGGTTGTTGGGTTTATGCCTATAAAAGGCCATTATCTGCGCTGAAAAATGGACGTCAAGGCAGATTAAGATTTAGCCTAGTTTTAATTCTTTGTAGTTTAGGTTTTCCTTTTCTTGTTATGTAATTTGTATGTAACTTAGGGTAGAAGAAGATTCATGTAAGTAAGAGAGAGAGGCTGAAGTTGAGAGTGACACCGACGATGTACCCTCCTCCTTTCTTCCATTGTCTCTGCAATTAATAAAGGTAAAATTCTTTTTATGTTTGTATTTTCTTTTGTTTCGTCTTCCTCTTCTACTTTACCTTGGTTGTTGTTGTTGAATGTACAAGTGAATTCCAAAGCAAGTATAACTAAGCTACGTGAGAGCCAGCGATAGTTCATGAAGACGTTCTCCTCTTCCAATATCCGCATCACTTCGTTCTTCTTATGCTTGACGATATAATGTGCACGGGGACCGAGCTCGAGTTTATGATCTATGCGTTGAACGCCTCCGAAGCAAAGGTAGAACATGCAACGGTTTCCAGGTAAGTCATCACTCAACCTCGGTAAGTATCTCTTTACTTTTCTTTACTTCTTTCTTTTCTTTCTTAGTTTAGATCACCAACCACTTCTTCCAAATCGTTTTCATTCTTCTTTCCACTTCATTATACATAGTCGCTTTTCATCGTTTTCTGATTTTCCACCTTCTCCATCTCTCGCTTTCTTTTTAACTTTAACCATTAACTTTCTTTTTCTTTTCATAACATAAAACAGAGAAGAACTCTCGCTTATTTTCTTAACGATTTCAATAAGAACCGTAAAGCTTCCATCGCAAACCCTCCTTGTGGATCACGACCCGCATAGCCACTTGCTATAGCGGAAGATTGAGCACTTGCACATATTCTTTCTTAAGTTCTATAATCACGTATTTTTTGTGCAGGTTTAGCTACAATCAAATTTTGGCGCCGTTGCCTGGGGGGAGGTAAAACGGTTTTTATTGAAATCTGAATTTTTATTGAAATTTTTTAGAACTAAACGAATTTTCTTCTCTGTTGCAGGTTACAGGGCAAGCAAAACAGAAAATTATTATTGCAGTGACATACAAGTGGCCTTGGGCCTCTGCTCCAAAAGTAGAGACCAAGGGCCCTTTGAATTGCCGCGTTTCCACGGCAAAAGCCGCAGATCCACGGCAAGGACGAGTTGACTACTAACAGCTTTTTGCAGGGCTGCTTAGTTTACAAATTCTACTTTGCTGCAACTTTAATTTTTCCTATATGCCATAACATAAGCCTGCTAATAATCAACAGTAAAATATTTGTTGAAAAGAAAAAAAATTGATTAGACATTTGCATTTTAGGCACGTGTCTTTTTAATTCCTTTATTTTTACTGTTGAAGAGTGCTGGAGCAAGGTACGTATGCATTGCATTTAGCATAGGACTCACTCTTGGTTGATTTATATCGCTTTGAGTGAATCTTACATATCTTGTACACTTGCACAAATTGATCTTAGGGCACTAACCCATTAACAAGATAAGGTGGGGATTTAATCACCCTTCCTTAGCCCAAAAATCACATTTCAAGCACTCACTAACCCAAGCCTAACTAAAATTGAGTAGACGTTGGCCCTAGGGACATCTCATACTCAATTAGGAGATTATCCTAAGGGGGAAATGTTGGAATCTAACTCCTGCAAAATCAGTGTCTAGGAAAGGGATTGAGGGCCGAAAGCCCGAAGGTTGGTGGTTATTTAATTAAGGAACGTCTTTGACGGAAAACCTCCCACCAACCTTGCCCTGACCTGGCTGATTAGCTTGTGGTTAAAGTCTACATTAGACCTCCCGTGGACAGTCTAACCAGTTAGGAGTCGTCTAGGTCCTAAGTCTACCCTAACTTAGGCTAGAATTTTTTCTTTTTTGTTTGTTTATTTGTTTGTTTTTCTTTGTTTGTATTCTATTGTGTGATATGTACTATAATAATAATTTTTTCAACTACAATAATAATCCATATTACACACCGACTTCATTTTCGGATATTACCAAACCGGCATATCATAACTTTGACCAACCTAGTGTGCCGGATTGGTCTTATCCGAATCAATATGACCCATACCCCCCATCTAATAACTATAACTTCCATAATGATTTCAACTCTTCACCGAGTCAGTGGGGATTCACCTCCCCCGAGCATAATTTCCAACCACCTTGCCCTCCTTCTCCACCCAGTCCACATTATGTTCAAGATTCATACTCAGTTCCACCCGTCCAAAATAGGAACCATCAATTATGGAAATGAGTATGCGTGAGTCCAAACACAAATCCCAAAATCTGATGGACTCAAAATTTCACTACCACTTCCATGACAATTCTTCATCTTTTCATCAAAATATGAACCTATCAACTATGAAAAGATGCTTGAAGCCATGACTCAGGCTCAAAACGCTCGTAATAGTGACATAGATATGATGGTCGAATCTCTACGTTCCCACCGTCCTGATGTCACTTACCATTCTGTTAGAGCCGAAGAGTCATGTTGTTTTGGAAATCAAGATTCTATTTCAGAACAACCATGTGAACTTGTCCAAACTCCAAATTTTGAAAAAGATATTGATAGTTTGGCTAGTTTTCCTTTTCCTGAAATAGAACTTGAAAATGATTATGATCCTGAACCCCAACTTAGTGATTCAATTCTATTTTCTGATTCGATTATGTCTTCGGTATCTTCACCTGATTTTGATCTTTTTCCGAGTCAACGTCGAATCCTGTGCCAATTCATCATGAAATTGAATCACCCATTCTTGAAGATCATATTGAACTTGACCATTATACAATTTTGAAAATCCTATTGACAAATTGGCAAGTTCTCCATTGTTTGATATTGAACTCAATGAGATATGTGACCTAGATTCTCAAATATGTGATCCAGTTCAACTTTCTGAATCAATATTGACTCCTCTTTTATTACCAAACTTGAATAATATTCTAGAGTCAGTTTTGATTCCCCCACCTATCATTCCTGAACTGGAATCACCCATATTAGGTCACATTCCATTTTTGGAAAATACATGTGGACTTGAGTTTCAACTTCTTGACTTGGACCCAATTCCTGAACCAATTTCGACTCTTGAACCTTTACTTGATTTAAGTCACCTTCCTGAGTCGGTATCAGTTCCTGTCCTTCCCGAGTCCAAGTCAACTGTTCCATCATTTCATACTCCAGTCTGGGACGAGGTGGTTGACAAATTTGACTCCGAAATCAATTATGGAATATGGAAATTAGATGGGGTTAAATATTTAATAAAGATCCTTTATGGATACATCTTTTTAATGGGTTATATTAAAGATATTGCTGGTGGGTTCCTCCGAGACCCAAGAAAAGTTGATTGGCCATGTTTCGTGGACCAATCAGACCACCACCGGAACCACCACCTTAAGGTAACCATTTTCCTTCCTTTTCTTCTTTTTCATGCATCTATACATTAATTCATACATTGAGGACAATGCATGAGATAGGTGTAGGGGAGGGTCTAACATAACTTTTCTTTTTCTAAAAAAAATAAATAAAAAAAATTGACATTTTTCTTTACTTTTAAAAACTTTTTGAAAATAGAAACAATATTTTGACTTATTTTTGTAAGAAATTAAGTTAATTTTAAGGAATAGGAAAATTCAAATTAGGATTTCTTATACTTGGTCAAAATAAGATTATTTGTTTGATTTTTAGGGTTAGGAAGATAATTTGTCAAAGTAATTTAGTCTTGATCTTTACCTTGATGAAATATGCACACTTCATACACTTACACACTTAGGGCTCAAAAACAAAGATTCTTATGCCTTATAAAAAATATATATATATAAACAAATCTAATTATTGATTAGCTAGGTGCTTTGGCCTAATAAAGCCTTAGTATTTATGCAAAAGATAATTAGATGAGTTTGAAAAAAAAGAGTCTAATTATTGATTAGCTAGGTGCTTTGGCCTAAGCAAGCCTTAGTATTTATGCGAAAGATGATTAGATAAGTTTGAAAAAAAAAAACAAACAAACAAGTCTAATTATTGATTAGCTAGGTGCTTTGGCCTAAGCAAGCCTTAGTATTTATGCAAAAGATAATTAGATGAGTTTGAAAAAAAATGTGTATCCTCTGATTAAGCTGGGTATTTATGCCTCATGAAGCATAAGTATTCACGCCTAAAAGGGGTACATCGTATAAATAAAAACTTTGGTTTCGTGGCCTTATCTGCTCGAGTATTTAAGTCTTTAGGGGTGTTTTTCTCACCTGGTGCCCTAAAACCGTCCGGTTTGGGTGTCACCAACTGAATGCTTGTTACATGGCAGATTAGAAAGCCTAAGGAAATTGAGGAATAGAAAAAAAAAAGAAAAGAAAAAAAGTATATATAAATAAATAAGGCATAAGAGTTAGAGTAAATGAACCCATAGTAAAAATTTTCACTGTCACAAGGTGCATATGACTTAGGGTAAAGTAATAGACTAGATGAGAAGTACAATTTGACTCCTTACTTTAATTGATAACAAATTTTTGAATAGAGACTAAGTTTAGGAATGAAAAATTCATTTTCCTATAACTTATAGATTGCTTAGATCTTACAATCATATTTCAAATATTTTTCTCTTTCAAAATGCTTTTCGAAAATACTAACTCTTTATTTCCCTTTCTTTATGGATTTTGTGGGTGCAATCCGCTGAAAACCCTCACGAGACAAAACTCGTCCTCTAGGGGGAACCTAGAGGTTTAACGCTTGTTGCACATGCTCAGTGCAATCGCGCGACCTGCGAAAGTGGTCTAATAATCTCTAGTATAGTTTAGTTGTTTTGCTCGAGGACGAGCAAAAGATAGGTATGGGGGTGTGATTGGTCACTAATGTTGCATATTTAATGTCACATTTCCATACTCATTTTAGAATAAAAGCCTGCATTGTCCTAATTATTTGTTTGATTTATTTGCAGGCCCAATCCTTAAGGAGATGAAGAGAAATGAGTCCAAAAGCCCACCAGAATTCTGAATTAAATCAGAGTTAATTCGCACACATAAAATCAGGGCAAAAATCAAGAGGTTGAAACCGGTTGAGAAGAATCCTCTCAGGATCGATCGGTTAAAGCCAAGAATCTAAGGCCATTTCTTCAAAATCTCGGAGCCAAACTGCAAAACCAACTCCAGATAAAGTCAGAGGGAGAAACCGGGGAGACTCACCAACAGGGTGTGGCCACCTGGCCACACCCTGGCCGCGGAAACGCAGCTTGGGCCACGTTTCCCGCGGCTTTGTTGGGGAGTTAGGGGAGCGTTTGCTCCCCCGACCTCCCTGGGATTCTGGTTGTTGGGTTTATGCCTATAAAAGGCCATTATCTGCGCTGAAAAATGGACGTCAAGGCAGATTAGGATTTAGCCTAGTTTTAATTCTTTGTAGTTTAGGTTTTTCTTTTCTTATTATGTAATTTGTATGTAACTTAGGGTAGAAGAAGATTCATGTAAGTAAGAGAGAGAGGCTGAAGTTAAGAGTGACACCGACGATGTACCCTCCTCCTTTCTTCCATTGTCTCTGCAATTAATAAAGGTAAAAGTTCTTTTTATGTTTGTATTTTCTTTTCTTTCATCTTCCTCTTCTACTTTACCTTGGTTGTTGTTGTTGAGTGTACAAGTGAATTCCAAAGCAAGTATAACTAAGCTACGTGAGAGCCAGTGATAGTTCATGAAGACATTCTCCTCTTCCAAGATCCGCATCACTTCGTTCTTCTTATGCTTGACGATATAATGTGCACGGGGACCGAGCTCGAGTTTATGATCTATGCGTTGAACGCCTCCGAAGCAAAGGTAGAACATGCAACGGTTTTCAGGTAAGTCATCACTCAACCTCGGTAAGTATCTCTTTACTTTTCTTTACTTCTTTTCTTTTCTTTCTTAGTTTAGATCACCAACCACTTCTTCCAAATCGTTTTCATTCTTCTTTCCACTTCATTATACATAGTCGCTTTTCATCGTTTTCTGATTTTCCACCTTCTCCATCTCTCGCTTTCTTTTTAACTTTAACCATTAACTTTCTTTTCTTTTTCATAACATAAAACAGAGAAGAACTCTCGCTTATTTTCTTAATGATTTCAATAAAGAACCGTAAAGCATCCATCGCAAACCCTCCTTCTGGATCACGACCCGCATAGCCACTTGCTATAGCGGAAGAATTGAGCACTTGCACATATTCTTTCTTAAGTTCTATAATCAAGTATTTTTTGTGTAGGTTTAGCTACAATCAGTGCACAAGGCTGTGCACGTCGGTCGACCGCTCAATCGACCGGCCCTTGGTTCGGTCGACCGTGCGGTCGGCCGACCTGGCCTGTCAGCCACTGTTCTGGGTCAGAAACTGGGGTTAAAAATATTTCTAAAAATTCTTTAAAAACATCTAAAAATTCCCAAAAATAGTTTTAACATTTTACATTGATATATAAACTTGTGATAAGCATTTCAACTCAAATATCAAGCATATGAAACCGTTTTTGTGTTTTATCATTTATACCAAAAACCAAAACTAGTATTTTATCAAACTTTGATTTTTCAATAGGAAATCTGATTTTTCCTAAAACTCATTGAAATACAAAAACATGATATTTAAACACATTGAAGCATGTTGCATATGGACATAAGTCCAATATACATGAAACATATATATCATAGTTTTTGTCTTTAAATCTAAATATATGTTTTGTTAAAATACCAAAACATAAAACTACATGAATAGGTATGTCAAACTAAGTTTGTATTATTCATGTAAGCATGTATATATATAGAGCACATCTAATATACATAAAAATAAAGTAAACTTGTTTTAATCTACTATTCATGAAAACCAACATCGGTTAAACTAAAAACCGAAAAATCAATATCCATAAAACGTGTGTGTTGTGCACTTGAGCATATCAACTATTCTAAGCTTTACAAATGGATCTAAAACACACTAAACTAAACTCTGGATACCTAAGTCTTCTTGACGATCTTCCATCTTCAAGTAGACTCGATCCAAACTGTGATCCACGAGGTAGGCTATGTAAGATCTTGATGCTCGGGCTCTGGAATCACCATGTGAAGGCTTCAAAACTCATCTTGTTGAAGCAATCACCAACTAATATCTTGTTACATGATCTGAAACTTAAAATCACAAGATTATTAGTAAACATAAGTACATGAGTTAATCATCATCAAAACTAGAGGGAAGGCCTCCGGGCCAACAATCTCCCCCTTTTTGATGATGACAAAACTCATGGAGTTATATATGCACGGAGTAAAGTTAAGCTTCAAAGAAGCTCCCCTTAACTCAGGCATAAACAAATAAACAATAAATATGCAATGAATGACAATGCATAATCATGCATAAACAATAAAATGCTCTTGATACCAATGAAATTTTCAAAAACAAATAAATATGCTCTAGATACCATTAAAACATCTAGATACCAATTAAACTTAATATATGCAAAAACATAACTATGCATATAAAATTCAAACTCAATCATGCAAAAACATAGAGAAGGTACATGTTTTATATGCATGTTAAACTCTCAAATAATTCTCCCCCTTTTTGTCAATCATCAATAAAGGGGTAAAAACCAAACCAAATTAATAAATTTTTCTCCCCCTTTTTGTCTAAAACAAAAAATATCAATATAGGGGTGACATTCAATTAAGATATCAATAGAAAATATGTCAAAGTAGCATCTTGATACCAATTGAAAGTAAACATAGATCAATCAACAAATGGTATATGCGATATACATTCATGAAGAGGAAGATGTGAAGCTTCCCTACATAGATACATTACATGAAGGAGGGATGACAAGCCCTAATTCACATAACGTACACTATGCAATGCATAAGAGGAGATGTGAAACTCCCCCTACACACGTGTACCACATAAAGAAGAGATGTCAAGCTCCTCAATACAAGATACACTCAACATTAATTTATATGTAGAAGAGATGTTAAGCTCTCCTTGCATATAGGCAATACAAATCAAAACTTTTGTATTTATCTTTAAACAAAATTTTGAGATACCAATTTTAAAACATTCATATAAACACCTTGATATCAAAAGAGAGTATTTTTCTTTTAAGTATATGATATCAATTTAAAATTTTTATTTTCTATCATAAAGCAAGGGAGTGGAGATACAAATATCAATTGAAATATGAAAATCGAATTTTCTCCCCCTTTATGAAATACCAACAAAAACAATGCGTAAGCTCGAATTAAGATATCAATTGAAAAATTGAATCAATTGAAACAAAGTTAAAACTTAAGCTTTAGCATAAACAAAATTTTATGCTTACAGATATAGTGATATAATAAGCACAAATAAAACATATATATGTATGAAAAGTTTAATACCAATTGAAATTGATACTATTGGAATTAAAAAACATACATACATACAAACATATATGAGTATACAAGAAAGGTCAAAATTGATACCAATTGAAAGGATCCAATGATACCAATTGAAACAACAATAATATCAAAGTATAACTCATATAACCTATCCTCCCAATCATGTTCAAGTTTAAAATGATTTTCAATATAAAGCATACATGAGCATGATCTCCCATCCATCCGCCCTTGGAAGGTAGGGTTTTCAAAAATAGATTTGAAAATAAGCTTTGTTTGAAAAACTCTACCATATGAAGGACACGAACTAGTTAAAATGAAAAATTTGTTAACTAGTACGAAATCCTTCAAGTAAGGAATAAAACAAAATATTTTTCATGAAACACAAAATCCACATGATAATCAACACTCTAAGCCAATTAAGCATAAATAAGACTCATGAAAACAAACACATGAGTAAACAATAAATGTGAGTGTACAAATAAGATGTGAAGATCATAATCATGAGAGATGGACAATAAGCTCAATATTCCTTGAAACATAAAAACATGAAAATCATTAAAACTATTTAATCTTCAAGGTATATGTATGTCCTATACAAACTAAAGTATACATACATATCCAAACACAACGAGTCCACAAAGATATATGCATGAAGGCACGTGGCTCAAAAGGATGTATATGTATAACAATAGTTTAGATAAAATGGACATATACATGAAGTTAAACATAAACACATGGAAACATGAAAAACTAAATTTCCATTAAAACAAATTTTATTTCAAGGTATATGTATGATTTGTCAACACAAAAAGTATACATACATATCCCTAAACACAATTGAGTCCATATGTAAAGATTTGCATGAAAAGCAAATGACTCAAGGGGTATACATGTATATCTTAAAGTTTGACAAAATAGACATATACATGAAATGAAAACACATGATCATAAAACAAAACCAAAATGGGAATACAAGTTTAAAATGCATGGATCATCAAAACTAGACTATACTAGCACTTCTAATGGGTTCAAATAAGCATTCAAGCACAAACATATATAGATTTATTTGTGGCCTACTATATGCACAAATATATACCTAGTTTTAATGAAAACTAATATTTAAATATATATTCAAATCATGAAGCATAAAACAAGACATAAAAATCAACATGATAAACATAAACATGATTATTATGAAAATCCACATGTTATTAAACCTATGATAAACATGATAGCTAAACAAAGGTGAGAACACAAAAATATGATCCATATTAAACATGGGTGTCTCAAAAGGGCTATACATGCATGTCAAGAGTCTAATAATCATGGCATTTTCATAATGATCATATAAACATCAAAACATGCTACAAATAATGAACATGAAAAGCATGCATAAATAAATAAGGAGTAAGAGACCGTTACCAAAACTTATGAGGTAACTTCTCCATGTCTCCAAAACATGGTGGTCTTCCCACCAAACATCCCTTGAAAGTGATGCATCCAATTGATTTCCATGAAGCTCGGAACGCATCTACTCCAAGGTACCGTCTCCCTCACGTCATTCGAGATCCCACACCTACATCATAAACAATAGGGGTGGTCTTTGGTACCCACAACTTTTTGGGTCCATGGGGGTTAGTATCATTCCTAACCCAAACAAATTTATTTGCTAAATTTGAAACATGTATTCTATCATAAAAAAATTTAGCAAGGTGACCCTTACGTCCACAATGTGTACAAGTGTACACATGAGCATACATGTGATGGGTGTGTCCATGAGGAGCATGTGTATGCCGTGTATGGTGTGCATACATAATAGATGAAACTTGTTTCTTTCGAAACAAAGATTCCAAACGTGTATGGTTTGAAACACAATGGCTCAAAGTGGAGCCCAAACAATCAATATTCTTCTTTAAAACATTTATATCATTTTTAATCAAAGAAGTGGAGCATGCAAGGGGAGATCTAGATGGAACTACCCTAGCATGGCAAACATGAGAAACAATATCATTTTTTAAGGATTTATTTTTATTTAAACAAATTTCTAATTCTTTTGAAATAAAATCAATTTCTCTTTTTAAAGAATTATTTTCTTTTAAAACAAAATCAACTTTTGAAGATAAAAACTCATTTTTCTTCAACACATTATCACAATCATTTTTATTTTTCAAAAACTCATTTTCTTTTAGGACAAGATCAAGTTGAGATTTTAATGAATCCCTCTCATTAGAAATCTCCTCTTTCTCTTGTAAAACATTGTTAAGTCTAGAAATCAAATTTTTATTATCATTGTTAAGGCCTAGACTTTTTTTTTCAAAATCTTATATTTTTCAAATAATTTTTCACAAACAATGGATAGTTCTTCATTTAAAGCATGGGCATCAACATAATCATCACATGAAGAACTAGCACTATCATTATCTAGTTGAGATTTCGATTGTACCTCAAGGGAGTCATTCCCTTGGATCATATAGCATTGTAGTGGCTCGGTTTCATCTCCACTAGATTCCTCCGGTTGGATCGGCAATTGAAGCTTGGAGGTGATGGTGGTTGTCAACTTGTTCCACACTGTAAAGGCGGAATCAAGATTAGAAACATGCATAAGATAATCTTTTGATAGCGTGCTTCTAATGGCCTCAACGGCTAGTGTATTGGCCTCTATATGCTTGCTATCACTAAGGTAGGATTCCTTGGTAATGACAAGGTGAACCTTATATCCTAGGGCTTGTAAATAGATGGACATCTTAGTCGTCCAAATAATGATGTTGGAAGAATCAAACATAGGTGAGGTCATGAAGTCCATGGGTCCAAACTAAATGTGTGCAAGCAAACAAATGTGCAAATGCAAATGGTAGATTAGCAAATAAGGATCTCACTCCTAGGATGTTAAGCCTAAGTATCAGGAGCGTAGGCTCTAATACCAATTGAAATCACCTAGAGGGGGGTGAATAGGTGATAATGCTAATCTAGAAACTAAATGCGGAAGCTAAAATAAATTTTGTAACACATTTAATACAACCAACAAGTGTAGCCGAATTCCCCGTGAAAGGCTCTGGACTAACTCCTCTTGATTCCCCTAGATAAGGGTTGAGGTGCTATATGAAGCTCTTGTGGTTAAGTACAAGTGAGGCACACACACAAGCAAGCCAAGCATATAAGGATGATAAGCAATATGAAATAATGCAAGGCACAAATGCAAGCAATAAGATAAGAATGAATGAATGATGCTATGCGCAAAATAAAGAGCGAGAGTTAAAGAGTCAATGGATCAAACGCAAACACAAAGATATGTTTCGAGGTTCGAGCCCCTAGCTCTACGTCCCCGCCTTCACCGAGAAGGATTTCTAATCCACTATCTTGTCCACCGAGGACTCCCACTGAGGGAACCTCCACCGAGGAGGATTTTTACAACAAGGGAGTACCGAACTCCTCTCTCAAACACTGCCTCACAACCGAGGGGTAGGCCCGTAGCCAAACAACCACAAACACCTCTACCGAAGAGGGTTACAAACCAAACTCTACCTCTCACTAGAGGGAGCAAACACAAACCTAAACCTCTACCAAAGAGAGAGCAAACCAATCACCCGATCAACCTCTACCAAAGAGGGATACAACAAAAGCAAGGGTGTTTACAACTTGGAGGCTCAATCAACCTCAAACAATCTCTTTTCCGCAAAACAAAGATCCTAATAGATTAGGATAGAGGATATAGCTCAAGTGTGGAAAACAAAGTATTTTGATCAAAGAAAAACTCTTGGGAAAAATACCAAATGAATATAGAATTTTTGTTCAAGACGAATTCCCAAAAACCTAATTTCTTTGAAATAAACAAAACACTTTAAAACAAATAAGATGAATCTTTTGGCACTTAAAACTCTTTTGAAACTTATAAAAACACTTCAGAAAAGTAGGAATTTTTTCTTTTGAAAATCTTATGTAAAATCCCAAAGAAATGGGGTTTATATAGGCCAAACAGAAAACTAGCCGTTAGGCTGATCTGTCAGCCTGACAGGCCTACGGTCGACCGATCGGTCGACTGCCAACGGTCATAAATATGACCGTTGGGGCTACCCGGTCATCTGCCCGGTCGACCGCCCCGATACAGAGAGCACTGCTCTCTGGTCCGGTCGACCGCCCGGTCGACCGGCCCATGTGTCTGCCAGACGTGCACAAGGCTGTGCACGTCGGTTGACCGCTCGATCGACCGGCCCTTGGTTCGGTCGACCGTGCGGTCGGCCGACCTGGCCTGTCAGCTACTGTTCTGGGTCAGAAACTGGGGTTAAAAATATTTCTAAAAATTCTTTAAAAACATCTAAAAATCCCCCAAAATAGTTTTACTATTTTGCATTGATATATAAACTTGTGATAAGCATTTCAACTCAAATATCAAGCATATGAAACCGTTTTTGTGTTTTATCATTTTTACCAAAAACCAAAACTAGTATTTTATCAAACTTTGATTTTTTAATAGGAAGTCTGATTTTTCCTAAAACTCATTGAAATACAAAAACATGATATTTAAACACATTGAAGCATGTTGCATATGGACATAAGTCCAATATACATGAAACATATATATCATAGTTTTTGTCTTTAAATCCAAATATATGTTTTGTTAAAAATACCAAAACATAAAACTACATGAATAGGTATGTCAAACTAAGTTTGTATAAGTCATGTAAGCATGTATGTACATAGAGCACATCTAATATACATAAAAACAAAGTAAACTTGTTTTGATCTACTATTCATGAAAACCAACATCGGTTAAACTAAAAACCGAAAAACCAATATCCATAAAACGTGTGTGTTGTGCACTTGAGCATATCAACTATTCTAAGCTTTACAAATGAATCTAAAACACACTAAACTAAACTATGGATACCTAAGTCTTCTTGACGATCTTCCATCTTCAAGTAGACTCGATCCAAACCGTGATCCACGAGCTCGGCTATGTAAGATCTTGATGCTCGGGCTCTGGAATCACCATGTGAAGGCTTCAAAACTCATCTTGTTGAAGCAATCACCAACTAATATCTTGTTACATGATCTAAAACTTAAAATCACAAGATTATTAATAAACATAACTACATGAGTTAATCATCATCAAAACTAGAGTGGAAGGCCTCCGGGCCAACAATCATGCTCTCTCCACTCAGATTCGGGAGCACAGCCAGCAGATGTCCCCTCAGATGACCGCTCACTTTTAGCGGCTAGAGCAATGAGTGGTCAATGATCTCAACCACATTTGTGATTCCATTCGCTATATGCAGACATGCGTCCATGACATCTACAATAGGAACACTTGGCCGGCTCCTTTCTGAGCTCGCTTACAGCCACTTCCGCCCACAGGTCCTCCTTTCGACTCATGGGTTCCTCCTCCTGCTGTTCCTAAGGCACCAGCTTCCCCAGAAGACCCTAATTTCTAGGAGGGTTGACCCCTTTGTTGATGACAAAAAGGGGGAGAGATATTTTGATGGACTTATTTGATGGTTTGAGGGAGTTAGTTTTATGTTTGGAGTTTCTATTTTCTATATTTGATATGTAGTTTGTTTGTTTTATAGACATATGCATCGTGTGTTTATGTGTATTTGGTTTTTGAGGTTAGCATGAACCTCTAAGCATGTATGGACATATTTATTTCTGATATGGCAGTTATCCTTACTGTCTCTATGTAGTATATGTATTTGGTTGCGTATTGTTTCTTATTCCCTGTTGATCCAACCATCTACAACTTATTTGGAGGCTGGAGGTATTTTTTGATGGATGGAGGTAACTATTTGTGCATACTCTTTTTATAACTCAGTATCTGTATTATGCACAGATGGTTGGCATATGAGTCTAACTGTTATATCCTTTATATATGCTTTTATTATGCATTTTGCTCTTTTATGTCTTATTCTTATATACGCATGTGTTAAGGGGGAGCTTCACTTGAAGTCTCTTCCTAAAATATTTGTAATAACTCCATATGTTTTGTCATCATGAAAAAGGGGAGATTGTTGGCCCAAAGGCCATTAGCCCTAGTTTTGATGATGACAAACCATATGTAGTTAGGTATTAACAAAATTGTTTAATTAAGTTTAAGGTAAAATCATATGTTGCATTTCGGCTCCATCATAAGACTCACACATTTGAAAGCCAAGAAGATTTAGATCCCAGAGCCTAGCACACTAGAAGAGTTCAAGGGTCAAGCATATTGAGAAGACTTTTTCAAGATTTGTATTTTTATCTATTTCCATTTTAGTTAGGATTTATAGTCAATTGTTAAAACCAAGATAAAAGAAGTTGACAGCTTTTGGGATCGTCACACACACACACATTTCATATTACTTTGTGTTTTCTAGCAAAATTTTATTACCATGTTTCTTACCGAGTTTTAGAAAAACAAAGTTTCAGAAAATCAGTTTTCGAAAAAACTAGTTCTGGAAAGACCAGTTTTTTGTTTTAGAAAAGATTTTTATTAAATATAGTTCTAATTTATTTGGTGTTGATCTATGATCATACTATACTTCCTCAAAGTCCTAGAACTCTATTTTGTATTTATCTATCAAAAGAAATTTTTTTGGAAAAAGATTGGTTTTGAAAAGATATCCAAAAACCTGTTTTTGCCCTTAGACGGTCGACCGAACGGTCGACCGCTGGCAGAGCATAACTGCTCTGTCGGTTGACCGGGCAGTCCACTGACGTGTACCAAAGTGCACGCGTGCACTTCGGTCGATCGGGCCGGTCGACCGGCTGCAAGAGCAGTTCTCTCTGTTTGTTCTGGTCGATCGACAGAGAGTTTTACTCTTTGTTTGGGAACTACGGTCGACCGTCCGGTCGACCACTTTTTCCAACGATCGGAAATCTGACTGTTGGTGGTCGACCGGTAGTAGAAAATTCTACTGAGTTAGCTCCCAACAGCTAGATTCAGTTTTGTCTTTTGTTGAGTCTTGTCCCAACGGATCTATTGTATTTTCTAACCTGGTTTTCATCCCCTATAAATAGTGGGAGTATGAAACAATTTAAAAACAAGATTTACAAGCCATATATTAAAGTTTTTTATAGTTTAGCCTCTTTACAAAAGATTTTCTCTTGAGCCAACTATTTTCAAAATTTAGTGTTTTAGCTTGAGCCTTTCCTCTACATCTCCACTTGCTATTTGCACTACACAATCCCAAGTGTTTCACTTCCTCATATTGGTTGTAGGGCGATTGCACACATTTATTGCATTATTCTTATTACATATCAACATTTATCATGTAATAAATCTGCTAAATTCCTTATCTTAAATGTCTATTTTGCAGAAGATAATCATGGGAGAAAGAGGATAAAATCAAATAAATATCAGTTAAATTCAGATTTACCTAGATCTATTTAGTTAGAGGAGGATGATCCCAAATCCAGTTGGTTAAATTCAATTTTTGGTGAATCAAGTGGTTAAAGCTAAAGATTAACCGAGAATAACGTCAAATACAGAGTCCAAATCTAAAGGGATAAACGGATAGAGAGAAGGTCAATGGATGAGATGAAGAATCTTTGACTCAGATTCTGACTGGATACATTTTAGTGTTTGAATCATAACTTTCCCTACCAGAACTCAAATCTGATGCTTCAAGATGATCCAGAAAGAGGACTTGAAGGGGTACAACTCTTAGGTTGATTATTATTTCTAATTCTATCATTTGATAAATTATATTTAGCAATCAATATGCCAATAAGTTGCAGATCAGACTGAATATCCACATCAAATCAAGTTTGGAGATAAAAGGAGAATTTAAATTCAAAAATAGCCAGCTTCCCTTATCTTCATACTCCTCTACCCTCTGCATTTCTCCTATAAACACCTGCAATCTCAAAGGCAAGGGAACGACCAAGCAGAGATAGATTTTAGGCCAGTTTTTCATTATTTTTAATGTAGGTTTTTATTTTCTTTTTATGTAATTTTTATTTCTTTCTAAGCATAGATTAGAGTGAGATTCATGTAAGTAAGAGAGAGAGGCTTATATTGAGTGACACTGATGTATCCTCCTCCTTTCTTCCATCGTTTCTGCAAGCAATAAAAGGTAACTTTTTTTATGTTCGTCTTTACTTTTGTTTTCTTCTTCTTGTTTCTACTTTTCCTCTTTTGGTTATGATGAGCATCCAAGTGAATCTAGAAGCATCAGTATAGCCATATTTGTGTCAGCGCCACCGATATTTTATGATGATGTTCTCCTCCTCAAGATTCCGTATCATTTCATTCTTGTTCATCTTGATGATGTAATGCGAATGGGGACAGAACTCGACCTTATGGATTATGCGTTGATCGCCTCCGAAGTAAGGTAAAACATGCAAGGGTTCCATGTAAGTCATCAACCAAAGGAGGTAAGTTTTTTCTTTTAGGTTTTCTTTTCTTTTAATTTTAGTATATTACCAACACCACAATCTTCTAAATTTTTTTTTAATCTTTTTTTCATTTCTTTGTACAAATCCACTTCCATTTACTCCCCCTTCTCTATCTATCACTTTCTTCCTAACTTAACTATAACTCTTTTTTCATTTTCCTTTTAAGAACTAAAAGAAGATCTTTAACCATTCTTTGTAACCTAAAAGAGAGCTTGCTAAAAAAGCTTCCATCGCTAGTCCCTCCTTGTGGATCACGACCCGCATAGACACTTGCTATTGTAGTAGTATTGAGAACTTGCACATCTCTATTTTAAAGTTCTAAAATTCTGTATTCATGTGTGTATGTAAAAACTCAATCAAATTTTGGCGCCGTTGCCGGGAGAGACGTTAAGTAATTCTCTTTAAAGTTTACATTTTTGGTTAACTTTCTTCTTTATTTTTGGTATACGGATTTAACAGTAAGGAATTTTTACTGTAGTGAACATATAAGTGGCCCTGAACTCTGCTCAAGAAAGCAGAGCCCAGAAGCCCTCAGATTTGCTACATTCTAGTGGCAATCTGAGTGAACTACTAACCTGTATTTTTTTTACAGGTTGACTGAATTGTAAAGCTAAAAATCTGTAGCTATTTTCCTTGTTTGTCTTACTGTACTTATTTTCTAACCTCAACAGTAAAATAATGTTTGTTAATTGCTAATAATGGTTTAGACTTGCATTTGGCACGTGTCTAATTCGTTTACATTTTATATTACTGTTGAAGAGTACTAGAGCCAAGGTATGTGTGCATAGCATTTAGTATAAGGTTCATTCTTGTCTGAAATATTGCTTGAGTGTTACTTTTTTCTATATACTTGTACACTGCACTAAATTGATTTAAGGGCTTTTCCTATAAATAAGATAAGGTGGGGAAGTTATTACCCTCCCTTAACCCGCAAACAATCTCCTCACTCACTAACCCAAGCCTAATTAAAACTAAATAGATGTTGGTTCTAGGGACATCTCGGACTCAATTAGGAGATTATCCTAAGGGGGAAGGTGTTAGAATTTGACTCCTGTCAAATCAGTGTCTAAGGAAAGGGATTGAGGGGAGAAACCCCGAAGGCTGGTGGTGTCACGCCCCGCTTCCCAAAATACGGAATACAGGTACGTGACGATGGCCAGCAGATACTCACGAAGAGTGAAATCTCTTCCATGAGTATCTTAGGCTGTCAATAACAAGCAGGATAGCCCACATATATGCACATACAACCAAGCACAGGGATAAAATCATATATATGAAAAACTGAATCATAAACAATATCATCCACTATATCTAAATAAAACAAGTCAAGGAGAAAACTGAACTCACCAGAGAACAGCGAAACCAGAATATGATCTACGAGCAACTCCTATACCAGCTTTCCAGATCTAAATACTTAAAAATAAAATAAAGGTCCGTCAGAAGCGGACTAGCAAGAGTACACGAAGCAGGAAGGAGAGAATATGAAAATGTAGTAACAGTAAGTAGGATATAAGAACAATATTGTTTGGAAATATCAAAGCTGAATGTAATAACAGTAACGGGATTAATCGAGAAGATAGATCATGTACAATAAGATCGTGCATGCATGGTGTGACATGTATATAATAAACATGAGACATCCTGGACAAGCAACTGTCGTGTAAAATAATCACAAGATCACAAGAACTTGAGATCACAAGATAAAACATCATGGTAGGTCTAGGAATGTCATGTAGTCAAGATAATGCACGTCACATGAGTCAAGTGTCAGTATCTTAAAAATACATGTCAGGTACTAAATCATTGAAGGCAATGAAGGATATGATGCAAGTGCATATGTCTAGCATATTTTATTATCTTAACTAATGCAACCATCCTATGCCCCATCCCACAGGACAACTGCATATCAAACAAGTGATGCGTTAGTGGATCCTGATAGCAGGGAGAAACAGTTTACTGTACTCAGGTATCATGTAACATATAATAATAGGAGCGCGCATAAATAACAAGATCACGTGTGGCATCCAAATCCATAAGGGTCGCCCTTCCAAGCACACCTCCCTGGATTTCCCCTGCTCAGTCTCTCCCAATAACCCCGGCTTGGTTAATTTTATTAATTAAATACAAATGCAAATAGTGTGTTACTCGGTGTTACAAGATCATGAATCGGTACCAAGAATATCAACATTAGATGGTAAACACGATGTGTATCAAAATCATGGGACGATGTAGACAGTGATAATATCATGTGACAGATATATGGTTGTGCAAGTGATTCCAGATGCATGCAAAATAGTGCAAGTAATGTCAGTGACATGTAATCTAAATGTCAAAGTAAAACGGTCATGATCATGTGTCCATAATCCAATAAGTATCCTCAAACAATTACTCAGAATATAATGATTAATTTCCTTGATTAATTTCCAGTAACATCAGGATCACAATATCAATCGATATTCAATCTTTAACTATCAATCTTTCTTCATTAATATCCAGTTAACCTCAAGATCCAAATCATAGTATTTGTCATGATCAGTATAAACTTTACGTCAATAAATTAGTCTACCACATAAAGCAATCATGCAAATTTAAGTTGGATGCATGTATGTACAGGAACAAGATGCAAACATGATATGTAAGGTAATAAAACATGATCACGAGACAGTATCGTTAATAAATCAAGAATAAAATAATTAGTCATATAATCGGAAGAGAAAAGCTGATATGTACATATGATCACAGGATAGTGTTGACGATCATGCGATATGATAACCAGAATTCATAATTAAGAGGTAGAATTAAGATCAAGATGAAAGTTAACGAGAAGAGAATCGTGTACACTTGCCTGATGTCGTTGGAGTCTGAATTCCCGTAACTGCAACCGGCTCTGGGTAAAATTCGCGGCCTAAATATTACGTGAATTAATTAGAGACTTGACATGTTCTTATTCAGTGATAAGTTAAAATTATGCTGCTGCTGCTCTCGGCCAGAGGCCGAGAGTTTGTTTTTTTTTGCTATAAAAAATTTTTATAAAATATAATAAAAATCTCTATAATTAGGATGTATATCTAGGGTACCTCAAAATATTTTTATTAGAATTTTACAACAAGATTTTCATGGACAAATTATTGATTAAAGTAATGCTTGTTACATGTTCGACGAAATGCCAACAATAACTAAAATCGACGACAACGCAAAATAACTTACCCGGAACGCTTCTCTTCAGTCTGAAACTTCTTCCAGCATCTTAGAGTCTTGGGAGAGAAGGTATGCATGCTCACGCAAGGTGTGTGATCCGCCATAGGGTCATGCGCGGCCGTCGACGGTGGATCCCGCGGACGACGACGGAGACTCGCCGAAGAGAATCGGTTGCTGTCGGAGATCACGGAGGCTGGAGAGAGGGGCTCCCGATGGAGAAGATGCGATGTTCGAGATCTAGCGCTCGCCGGCGGGGAGATGAAGCTCCGGGGGTTCGACTCGGCCGAGGGGGCTACCGTCGACAATGGAGCTTGCGGAGGATGATGATGGCCCACGGAGCTCGCCGGAGAGGCCGTGGGCCTTCTCGCGCTTGCCGGCGGAGCGCCGTCAGTGTCGATGGGTTCTGAGGCGGCGGTAAAGGCTGACCAAGTGAAGCACACACCATGGAAGGAAAGAGCTCACGGTGTGCGCGCTTTCCACGGTGCTCGCGATCTCACCTGAGAGAAAAAGCTCCCAGGGTACTCGCGACTAAAGAAGGATGCACGCGTGGAGGGGATGCCTAACTTGGGATGCGACATGGAGCAGGCCAAGAGGAGAGTGGTCGGGTGTGTGCGTGAGAGGGGGCTGTCGGGGAATGCCGAGGGGGTTGGCACGGCCAGGGCTCGGCCACAGGAGGAGGGTGAAGGTTGGTTTGCTTCCTGCGAGAGAGGGAGTGAGAGAGGTTATAAAAAGGGGAAAAGAGAGAGTACATGGAGACAGAGAGAGAGGGAAATGTGGGAGATAGGAGCAGGCGCCGGTGATAGGAGGGAGTGGGTAACGTGGGATAGGGAGACACAGGTGCAAGACGTGGGCGAAACTGGTGGGGAAGAATGTAAAATATTATGATGGTTAAATACCTTTTGTGTCTTTCTCAAACTAAAAGCCAATGTGGCTGTGTGGCGGAGGTGTGAGGATGGATTAAGAACTGGCCTTGGGTTCGAAACTGAGAAGAAACAATTGGGTGCTTTGATAAAATTTTGGAAGAATAAAGGGGTGAAAAGATTTAAGGTTAAATAAAATGGCTACCCCTTTATAGCAAAAGCCAAAGTGGCCGGATGGTTAGATCATTAAACTTATATGGCATTGGGCTTGGGTTCGAAACCTGCTACACATACACATGCGGGTTTTCTAATTTCCTTTATTTTATTTTAATTTTAATTTCATTCTTTTCTTTTTTGAATAATATTTAAATATTATTTTATTGGATTAAATTCTATTAATTCAGGAAAATCCTCAAAAATTCTAAAAAAAAGAAGATGTCATCCTGAACATTGTTGTGAAGTTAGATTTCCAAAATTCATCCCTGATTATTAATTAAAAATCCCAGAGTCAGCCTATGTCACCGATCGACCCCAAATTGAGATTCTTCTCCAATAATTCCCAAAAAAATTCTAAAATTCTCAAAAAAATTATAAATAATGGGAAATAATATCTTGAGTTGAAATGACCTCAATCTGACTATCAGGATAATTAAATCATCACCAGATACCAGTATTGACATACGTATATTGGGAACCGAGGGTTACATGTGGTTTGGCTTAATTAGGCCCGTCGCTTTTGCGCGGATACCTCCCACCAAACTTGCCCTGACCTAGCTGATTAGCTTGTGATCAAAGTCTGCATTATACTTTCCGTGGACAGTCTAACCAGTTAGGAGTCATCTAGGTCTAAGGTTTACCTTAACTTAGGTAAGATTTTTTTCTTTTTATTTGTTTGCTTATTTGTTTGTTTTTTATTTGTTTGTGTTCGATATTTCTTGTGTGATATGGCTCATAATAACAATTTTTTCAATTTTAACGGCAATATATATTACACACCTACCTCTTTTTCAGATATTACCAACCCGGCATATCATAACTTTAACCAACCTAGTGTGCCAGATTGGTCTTATCCGAATCAATTTAACCCATGCCCCCAATTTTATAACCATAATTTTCAAAATAATTTTAACACTTCACAGAGTCAATGGGGATTCACCTCCCCCGAGTCCAATTTTCAACCAACTTGTCCTCCTTATCCACCTTGTCCATAATATTTCTAAGATTCGTACTCAGTTCCACCAGTTCAAAATAGAAAACCTTCAATCTTAGAAATGAGTATGCGTGAGTCCAAGAAACAATCACAAAATCTGACGGACTCACAATTTCATCACAAATTTCAAAACAACACTTCATCTTTTCAAAGTCCAATCGCAACAAAATAATGAACCAATCAGCTATGAGAAGATGCTTGAAGCTATGACTCAGGCTCAAATTGCTCGTAATCGTGACATAGATATGATGGTCCAAACTCTCCGTTCTCACCCTTTGACTATTTCTGATGTCGCTGACCATTCTGTTAGAGTTGAAGAATCATGTTGTTTTACAAAATAAGATTCTATTTCAGTACAACCATTTGAACTTGCCCAAACTCTAAATTTTGAAAATGACATTGACAGTTTGGCAAGTTATCCCTTTCTTGAAATTGAACTTGAGAATGAATATGATCCTGAACCTCAACTTGGTAATTCAATTCTACTTCCTGATTCAATAATGACTCTGGTGTTTTTACCTGATTTTAATTTTTTTCCCGAGTCAATATTGGATCCTGTGTCAATTCATCATGAAATTGAATCGCTAATCTTTTATGATCATCATATTGAACTTGATCAATTTCATACTTTTGAAAGTCCCATTGACAAATTGGCGAGTTCTCATTTTTATGAAATCGAACTAAATGAGAAATGTGTCCTAAATTCTCAAATTTATGATCCAGTTCAAATTCCCGAATTAATATTGACTCCTGTTTTGTTTCCTGACTTAAGTAATATTTTAGAATCAGTTTTGATTCCCATACCTATCATTCTTAAACTTGAATCACCAATATTAAGTCACATTCCATTATGGAGAAATGAATGTGGACTTGAGTTTCAACTTCTTGATTTAGACCCACTTCCTGAACCAATCTAACTCCTGAACCTTTACTTGACTTAAGTTACTTTCCTGAGTCAGTATTAGTTCCCGTACTTCCTAAGTCCAAGTCAATCATTCCATCTTTTCACGCTCCATTTTGGGACAAGGCGGTTGACAAAATTGACTCCGAAATTAATTATGAAATTTGAAAATTAGATGGGGTTAAATTTTTAATAAAAATGATTCATATATACATCATTTTAGTGGGTTATATAAGAGAAATTTCTGGTGGGTTCCTCCGAACTCCACGAAAATTCGATTGGGCCGCATTTCGTGGACCAATCAGACCACCACCGGAACCACCACCTTACGGTAATATTTTCCTTCCCTTTCTTCTTTTTCATGCATCTATGCATTAATTCATACATTGAGGACAATGCTTGAGATACGTGTGGGGGAGGGTCTAACATAACTTAGGTTTTTTTTCTCTTTTTATTTTAAAAAAAGAAAAAAATTAACATTTTCTTTACTTTTAAAAACTTTTTGAAAATAGAAATAATATTTTGACATATTTTTTTTGTAAGAAATTAAGTCAATTTTAAGGAATAGGAAAATCAAAATTAGGATTTCTTGTACTTGGTCAAAATAAGATTATTTGTTTAATTTTTAAGGTTAGGAAGATAATTTGTCAAAGTAATTTAGTCTTAATCTTTTACCTTGATGAAATATGCACACTTCATACAATTACACATTTAGGGTTAAAAAACAAAGATTCTTATGCCTTAAAAAGATAATAAAAGAAAAAAATATATGTATGAAAGATAAACAAATCTAATTATTGATTAGCTAGGTGTTTTGGCCTAAGCAAGCCTTGGTATTTATGTAAAGATGATTAGATAAGTTTGAAAAAAAAAGAAATATATATATTCTTTGATTAAGCTGGGTATTTCTACCTCATAAAGTATAAGTATTCACGCCTAAAAGCAGTTCATATAACAAAATCCTTAGTTTTGTGGCCCTATTTGCTCGAGTCTTTTAGTCCTTGGGTGTTTTCTCACCCGGTGCCCTAAGACCGTCTGTTTTGGGAGTCACTGATTAAAGGCTCGTTACATGGGTAGATTAGAAAGCCTAATAGAACTAAGGAATAATAACACCAAAAATAAATAAATAAATAAATAAGGCATAAGAGTTAGAGTTAAAGAACCCTTAGTCAAAATTTTCACAGTTACGAAGGTGCATATGACTTAGGACAAAGTAATAGACTAGATGAGAAGTATAATTTGACTCCTTACTTTGATTGATAACAAATTTTTGAATAGAGACTAAGTTTAGGAATGAAAAATTCAGTTTTCCTTAAACTTATAGATTACTTAATTCTTACAATAATATTTCAAATATTTTTCTTATAAAATGTGTTTTCGAAATACTAACATTTTTCTCTTTCTTTATGGATTTTGTGCAATCCACTGAAAATTCTCATGAGACAAAACTCGTCTTCTAGGGGTAACCTAGAGGTTTAACAACTTGTTGTACAAGCTCAGTGCAATTGCGTGACCTGCGAAAGTGGTCTAATAATCTTTGATTTAATTTTGTTTTTTTGCTCGAGGACGAGCAAAAGATAAGCGTGGGGGTGTGATTGCGCACATTTATTGCATTATTCTTTATTATATATTCACATTTATCATGTAATAAATCTGTTAAATTTCTTATCTTAGTCTATTTTGCAGAAGATAATCATGGCAAGAAAGATGATAAAATCAAATAAATATCAGTTAAATTAAGATTTAATTAGATCTATTTGGTTAGAGGAGGATGATCCCAAATTCAGTTAGTTAAATTCAGTTTTTGGTGAATTAAGTAGTTAAAGCTAAATATCAACTAAGGATAATGTTAAATACAAAGTCCAAATCTAAAAGGATAAAAAGATAGAGAGAAGATCAACGAATGAGCTGAAGAAATTTTGACTCAGATTCTGACTAGATACATTTTAGTGTTTGAATCATAACTTTCGCTACAGAATTCAGATCTGATGATTCAAGATGATCTAGAAAGAGGACTTGAAGGGCTACAACTCGTAAGTTGATCATTATTTTTAATTCTGTCATTTGATAAGTTATATTTAGCAATCAATACGCCAATAAGTTGCAGATCAAAACTAAATATCCACATCAAATCAAGTTTGAAGATAAGGGGAGAATTCAAATTCAAAAATAGCCAGCTTTTCTTATCTTCAAACTCCTCTACCATCTGCATTTCTCCCATAAATACCTACAATCTCAAAAACAAGGGAACGACCAAGCAAAGATAGATTTTAGGCTAGTTTTTCATATTTTTAGTGTACGTTTTTATTTTCTTTTTATGTAATTTTTATTTCTTTGTAAGCATAGGTTAGATTGAGATTCATGTAAGTAAGAGAGAGGCTTATATTGAGAGTGACATTGATGTACCCTCCTCCTTTCTTCCATCGTTTCTGCAAGCAATAAAAGGTAACTTTTTTGTTCGTCTTTACTTTTGTTTTCTTCTTCTTCTTCTTTCTACTTTTCCTCTTTTAGTTATGATGAGCATCCAAGTGAATCACGAAGCATCAGTATAGCCATATTTGTGTGAGTGCCACCGATATTTCATGATGATATTCTCCTCCTTAAGATTCCGTATTAATTCATTCTTATTCATCTTGATGATGTAATGCGAATGGGGACAGAGCTCGATCTTATGGATTATGCGTTGATCACCTCTGAAGTAAGGTAAAACATGCAAGGGTTCTAGGTAAGTCATCAACTAAAGGAGGTAAGTTTTTTCTTTTAGGTTTTCTTTTCTTTTAATTTTAGTGTAAATTACTAACACCACAATCTTCTAAATTTATTTTAATCTTTTTTCCACTTCTTTGTACATATCCACTTCCATTTTCTCCACCTTCTCTATCTATCACTTTCTTCCTAACTTAACTATAACTCTTTTTTCATTTTCCTTTTAAGAACTAAAAGAAGATCTATAACCATTCTTTGTAATCTAAAAGAGAGCTTGCTAAAAAAGCTTCCATCGCTAGTCCCTCCTTGTAGATCACGACCTGCATAGCCACTTGTTATTGCGGTTGTATTGAGAACTTGCACATCTCTATTTTAAAGTTTTAAAATTCTGTATTCTTGTGTGCATGTAAAACCTCAATCATAAGGTTGTGCTTGTGAGCTATCTTTGTGATCAAGTGTTGATCACCATTTTCTTTAATTGAGAAGTTGTAGAGGTTGTGGCCTCGAGTGAACTAGTGAGCTCCAAGTTGGTGTTATGACACAGTGAGAGCGGACAAGTATGTCTGAACAGTTCTAGTGAGAACTTATAACCGATTGACAATCCGGTGGGATCGATCATAGTGAAAATCCTTCATCGTGTTGAAGGCGAGGACATAGAGCAGTGGCTCGAACCTCGAAACATATCCTTGTGTTTACGATTGTCTGCTATCTCTCTAAACTCTATTCTCTCTCTCTCTTTACTTGCACTTATATTGCTTATTCCTTTGCAAGATCTATCAAATTGTAATTGCTTATTGCTAGTTTATTTTTAATTCCCCATTATTTGCCATTAAGTATAGTCATTACCTATTCATCCCCCTATAGGTGATTTTCAAAGCATACATATATAGAAAATACAAATATGAGTATACAAACATGAAAATATCAATTGTGATACTAATTGAAAATATAATGAGGATCAAGTATATAATTCATACTACCTCCCTTTCATGCACATGTTTAAATAGATTTTCAATTAGGTACACAAGGCATGGTCGCCCATCCGGCCACCCTTGGAAGGATGGGGTTTTCAAAAATGTAAATTTCAAAATAATTTTAACATAATTGGAAACTCTTCCAAGTGAAGAATATGAACTAGTTTAAGATAATTTGAAATAACTAGTTATAGATTCTTCAAAAGCATAAAACCAAATCACATATTTCATGAAGCATGCATTTTACACAAAATAGACACTCAAGATATATAAAGCTCAACAAAGTACTCATAAAAACAAAGTAATAAGTAAACTCAAAATAATGTGAGTGTATAAGAGTCATGTCATGTAAATAGGCAATGAAGCTCATAAGAATCTCTCTCAAAAATATAAAAATCATCAAAACTAAATAGGCTTCAAGGTATATGTATGTTTTGTCTAAACTAAAAATATACATGCATATCTAAACACAATTGAGTCAATAATATAAATTTGCATGAAAAGCAAGTGACTCAAGGTTATACATGTATATCTAAAGTTTTAAACAAAATTGACATATACATGAAGCTAAATACATTATCAAAAAAACATGTCCAAAAATAGGGAATACAAGTTACAATGCAAGAATCATCAAAACTAGGCTATACTAGTACATTTAATAGGTATAAATGAGCAATTAAGTACAAACATTAAAGAATCAAATGTAGCTCATAAGTTGTGCAAGTATCTACACAAGTTTTAAGGAAAACTACATCTTAAACATGTAATCAAATCATGAAGTATAAAATCATAGACATAACACAATATGATTATTATGTATATGCACATGTCTTAGATTAGGATATACAATATAGCTAAATTAAAGTGAGAACACAAAAATAATAATCTATATAAATATGGGTGTATCTCAAATACTACATATGTATATCACAAGTCTAATTATCATGGCATTTAGCATAATAATCATGAAAAATTAAAACAAGCTAAAAAATCAATCAACGAAAGCATGTACACTTAATGGGAGTTAGAGATAGATACCAAAACCATTAGGACTAATCTGTAGATCTCCAAACCATGGTGGCCACCAAACTCTCCTTAAAAGTGATGCATCCAAAAGTGTCACTATTTAGCTCGGAACGCACCCACCATCAAGGCACCAATACTCTCAGGTCAAGCGAGAGCCCACACCTACATCAAATAAAATAGGAGCGGATTTTGGTACCCATATTCTATTGGTTCCATGGGAGTTAGCACCTTTCCTAACCCAAGCAAACTTGTTTGTAAAATTTGAATCATTTATTCTTTCATAACAAAATTTTGTAAGGTGGCCCTTACGTCCATAATGTGTACATGTGTACACATGAGCATACATGGTGTCATGTGTGTGAGCATGAGAGGCATGTGTATGTCATGGTTTGTGTGCATGCATATGAGGAGCATGTTTCTTGCGAAATATGGATTCCAATCGTGTATGGTTCATGGCACAATGGCTCAAAGTGGAGCCCAAACAATCAACACTCTTCTTTAAAGTACATATATTATTTTCATTAATAGAAGAAGAGGTAGACAATGCAATAGGTGTTGGCCCAAGGTTACAATCACCCGTTTTAGTGTGTTTTGATGATCACAAAACATATATAGTTATTTGTACTAATCATGTTTGTTGTTTAAGTGTGTTTCAAGGTTCTAATAATTCTAGGAGCATTCTTCCCTAAAGGAAGGTGTTTTGACTCAAGTCACCTCATTTCAGGCTCAAGTATCAAGCTTGCA
Source organism: Agave tequilana (assembly GCA_038442645.1). Lineage (NCBI taxonomy): Eukaryota > Viridiplantae > Streptophyta > Magnoliopsida > Asparagales > Asparagaceae > Agave > Agave tequilana. The sequence goes on along the minus strand of JAVJIF010013974.1, from coordinate 103,439 downwards.
AGATCATATGGAGAAGCCCGCTTGAAGATCTTGTAGTCCTTTAGAACAATTGTAAGATATAGTTTGTTAAAGTTTGAGGTTGTAGAATATTGGCTCTAGGACACACACACACATTTTCAAAATACAAGTTTGTGTTCTTAGTATTTGTTTTTAAGTTTCATGCTTTGATAAATATACATGACTCTAAATCTTACAAAATTTATATCATGTTTAAATCATGTATGTTTATTCTTCCAGTATGATACTTAGTCATATATCCATTTAAAATTATTTCACAAATTTTTCTAAGTCCAAAAATGTCTTCCCAGTTTTTCTGTTTCAGGCTGGAACGGCCGACCGGACCGACCGACCGGATCCTGTGTCCAGGGCATGCACGCTCGTGCACGTCTGACGGTCGTCTGACCGGTCGACCGCCAGAAAACATCTGCTCTCTGTTTTTTGTCGGTCGGCCGATCGGTCGACCGCCTTCACAAAACTGTGTTTCCTTTTTGAGGCCGGTCGACCGACCGGTCGACCCGAGCCCAACGGCTATATGCCAGCAGGGCTGACGGCCGATCGAGACAGCCGATCGCCAAGCCTGCCAGAGCCCAACGGCTCTTTCCTCTTTGGTGCAATTCTGAAGTCTGTTTTTGGATCTGTTTTTTGGCAAGACTTCCTTCAGTTTTTGGATTATTTTGGGATCAAAAGAGCTTAATTAAAATGTGTTTTAATCCCTTCCTCTCCCTATAAATAGAGGAGATAGGTCTCTTGTAAATACACCAAGAAAAATCCCTAGTTTCCAAGTTTTCAAAAGAAAGAAAAAGTTTCAAAGCTCTCAAATTCTCTCTTGCATTCTTGGCTTTTGTTTTCAGTTGTGTTCTCAAGCAAGTTTCATCTACAACTGAGTTTGTTTTTCTCACTACACTTCTAGAGCCAAAATTCCCATCCTCATTCTATAAGGAAGTTGTAAAGAGAAAGTTTGTAAGAAGTTTGTGGTCCTATTGGTGATCACTTGGCTACTTGTTCCTTCTTCTTGTTCTTGTTGAGATACCTCTTCGGTAGAGGTTTGTAAGTGGTGGAGTTCGGTACTCCGATCTTCGGTAGACCTTGTAAAGTCCTCGGTGGATAGTGGAAACCCTTCACGACGGTGAAGGCAGGGAGTAGAGCGGTGGCTCGAAACTCGAAACAAATACTTTGTGTTTGCGATTAATTTTCTCTTTGCTCTCTATTGCTCTTACTTTCTTGCTTGTGTTATTGCTATTCTTTCATACCTTGTGATATATCTTGTGTGCATTTCATAATTGCTTCAAATTCATTTCTTGTTACATTGTCGTTCATTACTCATACAACAAGATTGCAATACGCACCTCAAACTCATATCTAGAGGAATCACGAGGAAGGAGTTCAGAGCCCTTCACCGGGTATTCGGCTCTTAGTCTTGTTTTGGGAGATCGTTGCATCATTCATTCATACTTGTTTTAAAAAGATTGTTAGATTGGCATTTACACCTATTCACCCCCCTCTAGGTGTTTTCAATTGGTATCAGAGCTTAGGTCTCTAGGCTCTTGGCTTAACAACCTTAGAGAGATCCTTTATTTGCTAATCTCCACATTCATTTCATACTCTTTCACTTAGTAAAAATGGCCGATGGAATTAAGACCCCCCCAAAGTTTAATGGCCTTAACTTTCCCATATGGAAGGTTAAGATGACCATTTTCTTGCAATCCCTAGAAAGCCGGGTTGCAAAGGCCGTGACCAAACCATTTAGTGCACCCACCGGTGATGAATCCACTTGGTCCGAAATTGAGACCAAAGAATTTGATGCTAACTCTAGAGCACACTATGCATTACTTCAAGCACTTAATAATGATGATATTACTAGAATAATACATTGTAAATCCACATTTGAAATTTGGTCACATTTGCTTGTTACACATGAGGGGACCTCACAAGTGAAGAGGGCTAAGATAGACCTTCTTCGGTCCCAATATGAGAATTTTTCTATGAATGAAAATGAAACCATAGATGATATGGTTACTAGATTTACCAAGATTACTAATGGACTTTCTTCTCTAGGTGATGGTATTGACAACGGTCAAAGAGTAAGGAAGATCATCCGGGCTCTTCCTCCTTCATGGGAAGTCAAAGCAACTACCTTGAAGGAACTCAATGACAAGGAGGAGATGGAGCTTATAGGTCTCATTGGGAACCTCAAAACCCATGAGATGGAGAGAAAAGCAAGGGAGGAAATGGCTCCCTCCAAGAAGAAAGCTATTGCCTTCAAGAGTCAATCCTCACACTCCGACGAAGACGATGAAGAAGAAGATGACGAAGAGCTCTCACTTCTTGTTAAGAATGTTCGGAGGATGTATAATAAGGCAAAGTTCCAAGGAAGAAGGAGATGGCAAGGAGGTAAAGAAGAAAAGAAGATTATTTGCTTCAATTGCCAAAGACCGGGCCATATTTTGGTGGAATGTCTGGATATAGTCAAGCCTTCCACCTCCAAGAAGTCTTACAAGAAGAAAGCATTGAAGGCTACATGGGATTCCGAGAGTGAATCCGAGGAAGAAGTTGACACCGCCAATATGTGCTTCATGGCTAATGAAGGCACAAGCAAGGTAACCTCTTCCACCTCTTTTGATGATGAGCTTTCCATGGATGAATTAGGAGAAGCATTTGTAGAACTCTCACATAACTATGATGTTCTTAAGAAAAAGTATTTAAATATGAAAAAGGAAAATGAGTCTCTTAATCATCATGTTTTTACTCTTACTAAAGAAAAGGATGAATTAGCTTCTACTTTAGTTTCCACCCAAAAATATTTTGATAACTATAAGATTTCTTGTAAGGGTAAGTTTCCACAAGTTAATGAAAATGAGATTTCCATACTTAAAGAGAAAATTGACTCATTAGGAGTAGTTTTGAAAAAGTGTGAATTTGACAAGAATAGACTTGAGGCTATGTTTCCTAAGAAATAAGCCCCTAAGAAATAATCTCATGTTCATACTCATGCTCATGTTCATACCTCACAACCTTTACATCATGCCAAACCCCACAAACATGCTCACACTTCACACACACATCATGCATTCATGTATGGTAAAGTGTTTTCATGTTCATATTGTGGCCGTAAAGGTCACTTAGTTAAGTTTTGTTATGATAGACTAAATGCATCTCGTCATAATGTTTGGGTTCGAAATACTAACTTTCAAGGACCCAAGAAGATTTGGGTATCAAAGTCAATAAATTTGTTAAATGATGTAGGTCCTTTCCAAGGCGCAACGACGTAAAGGATTATGGTATCTTGATAGTGGTTGCTCAAGGCACATGACTTGGGATATCAACAACTTTGCAACCCTATCAAGATACCATGAAGGTGGCACCGTCACCTTCGGAGATGATGCCAAGGGTAAAATAATCGGTATTGGTAATGTTAAACTTGGTACATCCCCTTTAATAGAAAATGTTGTTTTAGTTGATGGACTCAAGCATAATCTCTTGAGTATTAGTCAACTTTGTGATAAAGGTTTTGATGTTGTTTTTGATAACATAGCTTATAGAGTTTTTGATAGACAATCTAACACATGTATATTTTTCAGTTTTCGTGAAAGCAATATGTACATGATTGATTTGTCTAATATGTCTTGCAATATCACTTGTTTGAAAGCCCTCGATGATGACTCTTGGTTGTGGCATAGAAGATTAGGCCACATTTTTTTTGACCATCTATCTAGGTTAAACAATAAGGAAATGGTGAAGGGTATTCCTTGCTTGAACTTTGAAAAGGACCGCGTTTGTGACGCGTGCCAACTTAGGAAACAAACCAAGTCCTCTTTCAAGTCAATTAAGGATATCATGACATCACGTCCCTTGGAGTTGATCCATATAGATTATTTGGTCCTACTCAAACCAAAAGTCTAAGTGAGAATCGTTTTGCATTTGTTTTAGTTAATGATTTTTCGCGTTTTATTTGGGTTTTCTTTTTAGAGCACAAAAATCAAGCCTTTTCACATTTTCAAGCCTTTAAGAAAAGAGTTGAAAAGGAAAAAGATTCTTCAATTTTAAGAATAAGAAGTGATAGAGGTGGTGAATTCATTAACCTACCCTTTATTACTTTTTGTGAAGAACATGGAATTAAGCAAGAACTATCTTGTCCTAGAACTCCACAACAAAATGGAGTAGTTGAATGGAAAAATCGGACATTACAAGAGATGGCTAGGACAATGATTAGTGAATATGGTCTCCCACATTATTTGTGGGCCAAGGCCGTTAATACATCATGCTATATATCAAATCGTGTTTTCTTATGCAAAAATACTTCAAAAACATCTTTTGAGATTTATTTTTCTAGAAAGCCAAATGTTTCATACTTTAAAGTTTTTGGATGCAAATGTTTTGTTTTAAATACAAAAGACAATTTGGGAAAATTTGATGCTAGGTCTTATGAAGCAATCTTTGTAGGTTACTCAAATATTAGTAAAGCTTATAGAGTTTTCAATAAGTCATCCTTAACTATTGAAGAGTCTATACATGTAAAATTTGAGGAATCTAATGTGTTTGTTAAGAATGTCGTAGAAATAGATTCTTTGCATGAAGACATGGAGAAAGTCACTTTGAAGGACTCACCTACAATTGAAGACATGCCAAAGGATGATGAAGGAAGTGCAACTAAGGATCAAGAGGCTCAAGGAAATGAAATTCAAAGAATTGAAGTGGAGCCTACTCAACAACTTCCAAAGGATTGGAGATACAATCCACATCATCCCAAGGACCTTGTTTTAGGTGAAGTATCTCAAGGGGTAACTACTCGTTCTCAACTTCATGACTTTTGTTGACACTATGCTTTTATTTCTCATGTTGAAGCCAAAAGCATCCTCGAAGCCGAGGCCGACTCATATTGGTTGTTAGCCATGCAAGAGGAACTCAATCAATTTGAGCGCAACCAAGTTTGGCACCTTGTTCCTAGGCCCCATGATAGACCAACAATTGGTACTAAGTGGATCTTTAAGAACAAGTTGGATGAGTCGGGTAACGTTGTTAGGAATAAAGCTATGTTAGTTGCCCAAGGTTACACTCAAATCGAAGGTATCGATTTTGATGAAACCTTTGCACCCGTAGCACGGCTTGAAGCCATACGGATGACACTTGCATTTGCTTCATATAAAGATTTTAAGCTTTTTCAAATGGATGTTAAAAGTGCTTTCTTAAATGGATTTATTGAAGAGGAGGTGTATGTTGAATAACCCCCCGGGTTTGTTGATCCTACACATCCGGATTTCGTTTTCAAACTTGACAAAGCTCTTTATGGTTTAAAACAAGCCCCTAGGGCTTGGTATGAAAGGCTTTCTTCATTTCTAATTTCAAATGGTTTTAAGAAAGGAAAAATTGATATAACTTTGTTTACAAAACATGTAGAAAATGATATTCTTATTGTGCAAATTTATGTGGATGATATCATTTTTGGTTCTACTAATGAAACCCTTTGCCAAGTTTTTGAATCATGCATGAAGGAAGAATTCGAAATGTCTATGATAGGTGAGCTCAACTATTTCCTTGGTCTCCAAATCAAGCAAAGAAAGGATGGGATTTTCATCAATCAAGCCAAGTACACAAAGGAACTTATCAAGAGATTCGGGCTTGAAGGAGCTAGAACTAGCAAAACTCCCATGGCAACAACCACCAAGCTTGACAAGGATGAACAAGGTAAAAGTGTAGACATTAAGATTTATCATAGCATGATTTGTAGTTTATTGTATTTGACGGCTAGTAGGCCAGATATTATGTTTTGTGTATGTCTTTGCGCTCGTTTTCAATCATGTCCTAAGGAGTCTCATTTAGTAGCGGTAAAACGCATTATTAGATACCTTAAGGGCACAATTGAAATGGGTTTGTGGAATCCGAAAATCGGACTATTTGAAATGAAGAGTTTTTCGGATGCCGACTATGCGGGTTGTAGGGTAGATAGGAAGAGTACAAGTGGAACATGTCAATTTCTTGGTAATTGTCTTGTTTCTTGGTCTTCCAAAAAGCAAAATTTGGTAGCCCTTTCAACCGCCGAGGCGGAGTATGTTGCAGCCGGAGCTTGTTGTGCACAAGTTCTTTGGATGAAACATACTCTCCTTGACTATGATTTGCATTTTGATCATATTAAAATATTTTGTGATAATACTAGTACTATTCATATGACTAAAAATTCAAATCAACATAGTAAAACTAAGCACATTGACATTACATATCACTTTCTTAGAGATCATTATGAGAAAGGTGATATTGATGTTGATTATGTTTCTACTGAGTTTCAACTTGCCGATATTTTTACAAAACCTCTAGACTATGCTAGATTTTCATTTATTTGTGGTGAGTTGAATGTCTGTATTATAGATTCTTGAAAGAAAATTTTCTTATTTTGTTTACCCTTTTTGATGTATGACAAAAAGGGGGAGAAAAAGTTTAGTTTATTAGTTTAGTTTATTTTAACTTTAGAGTTTTTAAGTTTTTATGCACTTTGGATTTTGTTTTGTGCATTGTGTTTTATGCTTTATGTATATAGCCATTCATTTTTATACATAGTCATTCTTTTATACATAGCATAATTTGAGGGGAAGCTTCCATGCTCCTTTCCCATGTTTAAAATAACTATATGTTTTGTCATCATCAAAAAGGGGGAAATTGTTGGCCCAAGGTTACAATCACCCGTTTTAGTGTGTTTTGATGATCACAAAACATATATAGTTATTTGTACTAATCATGTTTGTTGTTTAAGTGTGTTTCAGGGTTCTAATGATTCTAGGAGTATTCTTCCCTAAAGGAAGGTGCTTTGACTCAAGTCACCTCATTTCGGGCTCAAGTATCAAGCTTGCAAGATCATATGGAGAAGCCCACTTGAAAATCTTGTAGTCCTTTAGAACCAATGTAAGATATAGTTTGTTAAAGTTTGAGGTTGTAGAATATTGGCTCTAGGACACACACACACACACATTTTCAAAATACAAGTTTGTGTTCTTAGTATTTGTTTTTAAGTTTCATGCTTTGATAAATATACATGACTCTAAATCTTACAAAATTTATATCATGTTTAAATCATGTATGTTTATTCTTCCAGTATGATACTTAGTCATATATCCAATTAAAATTATTTCACAAATTTTTCTAAGTCCAAAAATGTCTTCCCAGTTTTTCTGTTTCAGGCTGGAACGGCCGACCGGACCGGCCGACCGGATCCTGTGTCCAGGACGTGCACGTTCGTGCACGTCTGACGGTCGTCCGACCGGTCGAACGCCAGAAAACATCTGCTCTCTGTTTTTTATCGGTCGGCCGATCGGTCGACCGCCTTCACAAAACTGTGTTTCCTTTTTGAGGCCGGTCGACCGACCGGTCGATCCGAGCCCAACGGCTATGTGCCAGTAGGGCTGACGGCCGATCAAGACGGCCGACTGCCAAGCCTGCCAGAGCCCAACGGCTCTTTTCTCTTTGGTGCAATTCTGAAGTCTGTTTTTGGATCTGTTTTTTGGCAGGACTTCCTTCAGTTTTTGGGATAATTTTGGGATCAAATGAGCTTAATTAAAATGTGTTTTAACCCCTTCCTCTCCCTATAAATAGAGGAGATAGGTCTCTTGCAAATGCACCAAGAAAAATCCCTTGTTTCCAATTTTTCAAAAGAAAGAAAAAGTTTCAAAGCTCTCAAATTCTCTCTTGCATTCTTGGCTTTTGTTTTCAGTTGTGTTCTCAAGCAAGTTTCATCTACAACTGAGTTTGTTTTTCTCACTACACTTCTAGAGCCAAAATTCTCATCCTCATTCTATAAGGAAGTTGTAAAGAGAAAGTTTGTAAGAAGTTTGTGGTCCTATTGGTGATCACTTGGCTACTTGTTCCTTCTTCTTGTTCTTGTTGAGATACCTCTTCGGTAGAGGTTTGTAAGTGGTGGAGTTCGGTACTCCGGTCTTCGGTAGACCTTGTAAAGTCCTCGGTGGATAGTGGAAACCCATCACGGCGGTGAAGGCGAGGAGTAGAGCGGTGGCTCGAACCTCGAAACAAATACTTTGTGTTTGCGATTGATTTTCTCTTTACTCTCTATTGCTCTTACTTTCTTGCTTGTGTTATTGCTATTCTTTCATACCTTATGATATATCTTGTGTGCATTTCATAATTGCTTCAAATTCATTTCTTATTACATTGTCGATCATTACTCATACAACAAGATTGCAATACGCACCTCAAACTCATATCTAGAGGAATCACGAGGAAGGAGTTCAGAGCCCTTCACCGGGTATCGGCTCTTAGACTTGTTTTGGGAGATCGTTGCATCATTCATTCATACTTGTTTTAAAAAGATTGTTAGATTAGCATTTACACCTATCACCCCCCTCTAGGTATTTTCAATAGGTACACTAGATGATGAAGTATGGCAAACATATGAATCTAAATCATTTTTCAAAGAAGTGTTTTTCCTTGAAACCAAATCCAATTCCTTTGAAATTAACGGAATTTTATTTTTCAAAGTTTCATTCTCTTTTAAAACAAAATCAAGTTTTGAAGATAGAATCTCATTTTTCTTCAAAACATCATCACAATCATTTTTACCTTTTAAAATTTCATTTTTCTTTAAGGCAAGATCAAGTTGGGATTTCAATGTATCCCTTTCACTTGAAATCTCATCCTTCTCTTGCAAAACCAAATCAAGTTTTGAATAGAAATCCTTATTTTGTTTATTTAATTTAAAGCTTTACTTTTTTAAAACTTGGTAATTTTCAAGCAAGTTTTCACAAACTAAAGATAGTTCTTCATTTTTAATTCAGCAACATCAACATAATCATCACTTAAAGAACTAGCACTATCATCTAGTTAAGTATCCGAGTTTACCTCAAGGGAGTCATTCCCTTGGACCATGTAGCAAGCTTATTCAGATTCTCTTCTACTAGATTCCTCCTCCACATAGTTTTGCGTTTGAATCTTGAGAGAGGTCAAAGTGTTCAATACTGCAAAAGCGGAATCACAATGAGAAACCATACATAAATATTCTTTGTTAAGAGTGCGCTTAAGTGCCTCTAGGGCTTGTGCATTGGCTTCTATATGCTTGTTATTACCAAGATAAGTTTCTTGGTACTAGCAAGGTAAACATGCATACCTAAGGTTTTAAGGTACATGGACATCTTAACTTTCCAAATATCAATGTTGAAAGTATCATACATGGGAGGGGTCATGAAGTCCATGAGTTTGTGTAAGAAAATATGTGTGCAAATGCAAATATAGATTAGATAACCAAGATCTCACTCCTAGGTGGTTAAACCTAATATCAGGAGCATAGGCTCTGATACCAATTGAAAGTACAGCTAAAGGAGGGGTGAATAGGTGTATGGCTAATCTAATGACAAATGAAGCGGAATTAAAACTAAATTATAACGCACTAAGTGTAACCAAAGAGTGTAGCCGAATTTCTGGTGAAGGGCTCTGGACTAACTCCTCTAAATTCCTCTAAATAAGATTGAGGTGCTATATGAAGCTCTTTTAGTTCAACATTAATGAGGCACACAAACAATTTCTAGCATATATGATATGAACAATATAAAGCAATGCAAGATATAAAAGAGAGAGAGAGTTAAGAGATAGTGGATCAAACGCAAACACCAAGATATGTTTCGAGGTTCGAGCCACTGCTCTACGTCCCCGCCTTCACACAGAAGGACTTCCACTAATGCGTCAACACAGGACTTCCCATACAGGGAACCTCCATTGAGGATTTGGGTAATACAAATTAAGAGTACACAACTCCTCTCTCCAACAAACACAACCTCTACACAAGAGGTAAGGCACAACAACAATCACCTCTACACTTAGAGGGATGGGCACTTAGCCAAACAATAATCACCTCACACTAGAGAGATAAGACTCAAAGCCAAACAACAACCTCAATCACCTCTATACTTAGAGGGATACCAACACAACCTCCACAATCACCTCTACACAAGAGGGATAACAACAAACCCAAATAAAAGAAGGTTTACAACTCTTGATGATCTCACTAAACCACAAACTAATTTTTCTCACAAAACAAAGATCCCATAGATTGGATAAATATGATAGCTCAAGTGTGAGAAAATTAAGAGTTTGGAAATTAAAATCTCAAAGAAAATACTTGAGAAAACTTCTAGGATAAAATAGAAATAAAGAATAAAAATAATTCCTAAATACTTTAATTTTTCCAACCCTTTAAAACAAATAAAATAAAACTTTTAACCACAAAAACTGTTGCTGAAAAACACTTAAAAGATAGGAATTTTTCTCTTCTAAAATTTTGTTGAAAACAACTCAAAAAGGGGGCTATTTATAACCCCTCAAAAATCTGCCCATTAGTAGTCTGGAAAGGGCAAAATTGCCCTTCCGATTGACTACCCGGTCGACCGGCCAATGGTCATTTTTCTGACTGTTGAGCCACCGGTCGACCGGGGCCAGATCCAGAGAGCAAAGCTCTGTTGACGGTCGACCGCCCGATCGACCGGCCCATTAACCAAACGTGGCTGTGCACGTTTGTGCACATCGGTCGACCGTCCGGTCGATTGACTTCTGGCTCGGTCGACCATGCGGTCGACCGGCTGAAGGCCAGGTCACTGTATTTATGGGATTAAAACTTGGTCATTTTACCTTCAATAAAATCCCCATAAAATCTCATAAATTCCTCAAATATAAGTTCTTATAAGATCTTTGAAATAAAAATATGTGTTACTAAAATTTAACACATATTATTAATAATTTGAACCATTTTTGTGATATTGAAATTAAGTTTAAACACAAAATCGGTATCTTCAAATAACAAAACTTTGAAATGGAAAACTGTTTTCTCCAAAACTCATGTAAATAAAAAAACATGATATTGAAATAAATTTGAAGCATGTTGTATATGGATAGAATCCGATATACATATAAGATATATATCTATATTTTTGACTTGAAATCCAAAACCGGTTAAACCGAAAACCAAACATTTAAACTTGTGTGTGTGAACTTGAGCATATCAACACTATCTACCTTTACATAAGATCTAAACAAACTAAACTAAACAAACTGAGGTCTTTTTGTAGAACTCCTTCTCCAAGTCGACTCGATCCAAATGCGATCCAACGAGCTTGACTCCAATCGAGTGCTAGATACGATCTTGACGCGTGAGCTCTTGAATCACCACGTGTTAGCTCCAAAACTCCTTTGTTGAAGCTAAACTCCTACTAATATCTTGGTCAATCACTGAAACTTATTTAAACACAAGATTATTAGTAAAATATAACTACATGACTTAATCATCATCAAAACTAGAGTGATGGGCCTTTGGGCCAACAGGGATTTACTGCTGAGTTGATTGACATAAGGTTTGTATTCTTTTCTGAGGATTTTGATTAGTGTTCTGATGAGATTAATGAAGTTGGAGTGATATTTGTGAGTATCCCAAGTTTTACCCCTGTTTATACCATTGAGTATTGATGATCTTATTGATATTGAGTATCAGATATAGATATTTCTAGAATTCATGTTATTTGAGGATGTTCCACTCTTTATTTTGTGATTTCGATATTCGTTGTTATTGTTGTTCTCAAGGATATATTCAGTGTTTCATGATTGGTTCTTGACTACTTTAGTTATTGGTTTCAGAGATTGAGTTATTAGGAGAGTGATTTCATTAATATTGGTGTTAATATATATTCAGAGTTTGATAACAGTTATTATTGGATCTCAGTTATTGGTGACTTAGGGGATCAGAGTAGATTGATATGATGAAAGAGCTGATTAAGCATTTACTGGACTTGTGATTTACTATATCATATCTTTTGACTTGGATTTAATGTATGATGTTCACAGTGATTGTTATTATGACTATGAGTTGGTCGAATCAGTTACTGATTTATCCTAGTGTAGACAAATAAGATCTATATATATTCGGGATGAGACTGCAGATTTCAGAGTTAGTACCTGCCATGTTACTAGTATTAATTCATTTACTGAAAGTTACTGGAAAAGTATCGTTAGATCGTAACACTCGGTATAACTCTATTCATCGTATACACGGTTACTGTTACTGTTCACTGTTCTTATTAATGTTCACCGTGTATACAATTACTATTATTGTTGCTATATTGTTACTGTCCCGCATCATCCCAGTATTCTAGTAATATGAATATTAATTGTTTAACTAAACTAAATAGTAACGTAAATGGACAACTTACACTAGGATTAAGAAAATTGATGGAGGAGACAACATTTGTATTTTGGGTGGACCTAGGGTACAGGTTGCACAGCCGACTGAGGGTTCCACTGCATGGTTCTTGAGGGATGACTGACATTCCATATGTACTGTTATTGTTTCATAGTTTTCATAGTGAGATTACTGTTACTGTTACTGAGTACCTAGCGGTACGACCTGGTTCAGCGCCAGAAAACTGAGGCCGTAGTCCTGGGTATTTACGGGACCCACCTAAAACATGGACAATGTCTCCAATCGATCAATTTCAATAACTTAGGATTTCGATTGACAAGTGTGATAGGCGTAGTATGGGATGCGTCTATTACAGGTGGCAATTGGTGTTCCTGACATAATAAATAATAATGTACTGTAACTGATTGCCTTTGCCTGATACATGTATATATGTTGGACACCCGATGTTACGCCTGACCTGATTGGACATCTGACTCTAGTACTGACTGACTCTACCGCCTGATATATAGATCGTGATAAGACACCTGATTGAATACCTGACTGGACACATACTCTACGGTATGCTATCCACATTACTGTTTATTTACTTTATTCATCCCATTTCTTATTTCAGTATATATATATATATATATATATATATATTTATCTGCTCACATGTTATATGCACATGTATTTTCTAGTTTATTCTTACACATTCACTAAGAGTTCTGTCTCTTTGGATTTACATATTCAGATTTATTGCTATTTATTACTGATCAGATATTGGGAGAGGATCAAAGGCATCTTGAGGAGCTGGAGTTTCTCTCTACCTATTCTAGTATTCTTGCCTTTCTATTATTCCTGTTATTATTCTTTAATTTTTGTATATCATACTTAGCTTCTATTCTATTTCTTATTTCATCTGAGATCATGTGTAGACATTATATATATTATTGCAGTATTATTGATTTATTATGGTAGATTTTATAACTTGTACAGGTTACTTTAGGCTTAGTGTATATGCGTGGGGTATTTTTCTCGCGTATATCCATCGCCGACTCTCATCGCGACTCCGTTTTTACGTATTTTGGGAAGCAGGGCGTGACATTTAACATCAAAAAGTTTTCAAAAAAAATGATGTGGTGGCTTGGTCTTCTGTACTACAGTAGGTTAAGCACTAAGTCGAACTCTTATCCTTATTCTGACATGAAAACATGATTAATTTAATGAAGTGAGCTAAACAGCTCAATGAGTGAAGTATCATAGAATAATTCAAATTTAACTAAGTGATGTAAGCATGTTAAATAGGCAAAGTTTTATCATAAACATATATAGGTATGGATCATATTGTTGGCCCGGAGGCCTTCCTCTCTAGTTTTGATGATGATTAACTCATGTAGTTATGTTTACTAATAATCTTGTGATTTTAGTTTCAGATCATTTAGCAAGATATTAGTTGGTGATTGCTTCAAAAAGATGAGTTTGAAAGCCTTCACTTGGTGATTCCAGGGCTCGAGCATCAAGATCATACATAGCCTAGCTCGTGGATCACGTTTGGGATCGAGTTGGCTTGAAGATGAAGATCATCAAGAAGACTTAGGTATCCTAGTTTTAGTTTAGTGTGTTTTAGATCCATTTGTAAAGCTTAGAATAGTTGATATGCTCAAGTGCACAGCACACACAAGTTTTATGCTTTGGATTTGGTTTTTCATGAATAGATTGATCAAAACAAGTTTACTTGGTTTTTATGTATATTAGATGTGTTCAATATACATACATGCTTCATATCTTAAACAAACTTATTTTGATATGCCTATTCATGAGTTTTAGGAAAAATCAGATTTCCTATTGAAAAATCCAAGTTTCATAAAATACAAGTTTTGGTTCTTGATAAAAATAATAAGACACAAAAATGGTTTCATATGCTTGATATTTGAGTTAAAATTTTTATCACATGTTTATATATCAATGCAAAATGTTAAAACTATTTTTGGGGATTTTTACATGACTTAAAAGAATTTTTAAAAATATTTTTAACATGTGTTTCTGACCCAGAATTGGCTGACAGGCCAGGTCGGCCGACCGCACGGTCGACCGCACCAAGGGCCAGCCGACCGTACGGTCGACCGACGTGCACAGAACTGTGCACGTCTGGCAGCACAGTGGGCCAGCCGACCGACCGGTCGACCGGACCAGAGAGCTCTGCTCTCTGTATCTAGGCGATCGACCGGGAGGTCGACCGGATTGCTCCAACGGTCATATTTTTGACCGTTGGCAGTCGACCGGCCGGTCGACCGCATGCCTGTCAGGCTGACAGATCAGCCTAAAGGCTAGTTTTCTGTTTGGCCTATATAAACCCCATTTCTTTGGGATTTTGGTTAAGATTTTCTGAGCTAATTTTTCCCCACTCTATGGTTTTAAAAACAAGTTTTCAAAAGTGTTTTTGGGCTTTTAACTTCCAAATTGGTTTTGTGTTTTAGGGTTTGGGAAAATCAAAGAAAATAGAAATTTGGGAGATTTGTTTTGTTCTTCAATTCTATCATTTACAAAGAGTTTTTCCAAGTATTTTTCTTTGAGTTTTTGTTTTTCAAACTCTAGTTTTTTCACACTTGAGCTTATCTTCTATCCTATTCTATTAGGATCTTGTTTTGTGGAAAAGAGGAAAGAGAGATTGTTTGAGGTTGTGGAAACCTCCAAGTTGAACACCCTTGCTTTTGTTGTATCCCTCTTTGGTAGAGGTTGATCGGGTGATTGGTTTGCTCCCTCTAGTGAGAGGTGGAGTTTGGTTTGTATCCCTCTTCGGTAGAGGTGATTGTGGTTGTTTGGCTACGGGCCTACCCCTCGGTTGTGAGGCGGTGTTTGAGAGAGGAGTTCGGTACTCCTTGTGTTGTAACAAATCCTCCTCGGGGGAGGTTCCCTCGGTGGGAGTATAGTGGATTAGAAATCCTTCTCGGTGAAGGCAGGGACGTAGTGCTAGGAGCTCGAACCTCGAAACATATCTTTGTGTTTGCGTTTGATCCATTGTCTCTTAACCCTCTCTCTTTATTTGTGTTATGCATAGCATCATTCATATCATCATATCATACTTGCTTGCATTTGTGCCTTGCATATATTCATATTGCCTATTCATCTTATATGCTTGGTTATTTGTGTGTGCCTCACTTATACTTAACCACAAGAGCTTCATATATCATCTCAACCCTTATCTAGGGGAATCAAGAGGAGTTAGTCCAGAGCCCTTCACGGGGAATTCGGCTACACTTGTTGGTTGTATTAAGTGTGTTGCAAAATTTGTTTTAGCTTCCGCATTTAGTTTCTAGATTAGCATTATCACCTATTCACCCCCCCTCTAGGTGATTTACACATATGATATTTGAAACTAATCATATTAATTATTCTCATTCGTTGATGTGGTCATAGTATAGATATCAAATGTCAACATTATATATAGACATGAGTAATATTATTTTTTTTTCCAATAAGCATATACCATTCGGGCACAACTCTTGCCCGCCACGAATGGATGAATAAATATTATTCGGGCACACTCCCTGTCCATCACGAATTTATATAGTTAGTAATCTCCACGTACTCCACCACGTACTCCACCGTCTCACAACATATATCAATAAACAAAGTAAGCATGCACCTGTAATTAAGCAAATTAATCAATAACAATCATACACACTGTTTCATATTTAATAGCAGTGTGCTACTACTCGATTAGGCTTTATTGGTTAAATTATGTTCTTATTAGAGTGTTCACACAATTTACTTATCAAATATGTATCACATATTCATAACATGTATACATATTGAAAACAACACACCCCATCATATTCATCACAACCATCATGACTTCTATTTAATTATATACATGTCAATGTCCTTGTATACCATTAATTTATCTTAATAATTCTCTGAATTAGTTCTCCACAATTATGTTTATGTAATTAACATTTTGAATACGATAAATTAGTTTAAAACTCCACTAAACTCTATCTTATTCCATGTGTCGGCATCATAGACGCGTAGCCCTCATCTTCACGATCATAATAGCTCAAGAATCATCTGAATCTGATTTCAGATGGCCAAGTTATCATCTGGAAACCAAACCCACTAATTATGGTAAGATATGAGATATTTAAATTTGTTCAGGGGATATTTATAAATTTCCAGAACCAGAGACGAAGAGGGAGAGCTTGATGGGGAAAGAGAGTCTGGTCGAGGGAGGAGAGAGAATCAGGGTAAAGAAATGAGAAATTCTCTTTATTTTACACTAAAATATTTTGCTCTTAATTTTTGCTAGTGATGCCACTTCTCCACTCCATTGTCCAAGGAAAATCCTGCCCCTTCATCTTATTCTCTCATGCACACCTGCCTCATCACTAATCATTCCACTAACTCTCATCAACTTATCACTAAAGCAAGGTTTTGTCCTTAATGAACTAGGATGAGAAATTCAATGTGGGCTTGGGCTCATTTATTTGCCTCATTATTTGTGACCTTGAGTTTAGGCCCAATCTAAAGAAATTAAAAGAAAGAGAAAAGAGTAAATTTGGGTTTCTCTTACTCCTATTTTTTTTATCAATTTGAAATCACAAGTTCATTGTAATTTGACTATAAAGTATTCACACCCTATTCCAAATCATTTTCATCAAATTAAATGTTGATATACTAATCACCAAAATTATTGGTTCTAATTACTGAATATTATCTAATTAATTGGAGCTTAAAGTATAAATTTGAATTTTAAAAAAAAATCAGGGGGTTACATTCTAACTTCACTCTATCACAGGCATGGATATTGCAGATCTTCTAGAGTTTGTCATGTGACTTCAAAAAGACGTCGTGGACGAGATGAGTCATTTAACATTCCCACAATAGAGGAGGTGAAAAAATGTCGAGGAAGAAGGGCTGGCAGAGAAGAAAATGTTGACTGAGTCATTTACGAGTGGTCCGACAGATATTATATTACTTTCGAGTTTTAGAACTGATATAGTTGCAAATATCTGGAATGACAATGTAAAATGTTAATTTTAAGACATGTGTTTTTGTTTATTACATGTCGAAATATTATTTTTGATTCATATTTTTTGTTTATAGGAGAAAGAGACCAAATCAAATACGTGACACATATAGTAAAATTGAAAGATTGGGCATGGGACGATGAAACACCCATCGTATTTTTACTAATTAGATTCGTAATCCGGATTGCTACCGTTGAAGGAAATTTCATACCGAAATTCTAATTATATTTTGATTTCGGCTTTTGTTGAATGGTGGCAACCGGAAATAAATTCTTTTCACATGACATTTGGTTAGGGGTCTGAAGTTGGCCGGGCTAGCAACCCGCATAGGCCCGGCCCAGGTTGGCCCGGGCCAACCTGGACTCCCTTTGGGATGTACCCGAATCTAGTTATAGCGGCCCATGGTCCAGGCGGGCCGTGCCAAGCGCTGGCACAAGGTTTGGCACAGCCCGCCTCGGTCAACCTGGCCTCTCTAACGGCTCTAAGGCCAAAAATGATGCGGGCCGACCCGACCCGTAACAAAGCCATTGGAGGAGTTTATCTGCAAATTAGTTTTTACGTAAACCCCCAACAGCTCCCCAAAGGCTACTTGAGCCGTTCGGGGGTATTTACAATTTTTTTTCCAAATACCCCCAATGGGTAGAATGGGGTTATATTGATTTTTTTTTTTTGCTAACAAAATTGCAAAAAAAATGCTCCTCTTCCCCTCTATAAATAATCCATCTTCTTCAGTCCATTTCATCATAACAAAAATATCTAAAATCTCCAAAAAAAACTCTTAAATTCTCAAGCTCTCTCTCTCAAGCCCTACAAGCTCTAAACTTCTGAAGGTCTACAAGCTCTCTCTATATGCTCTAATGTTCTGAAGCTCTCTCTCAAGCTCTATAATCTCTACAAGCTCTCTCTCAAGATCTATAAGCTCTTTCTAAAAGCTTTACAATCTCTCAAGTTCTCAAGCTCTACAAGCTCTATAAGCTCTCAAATTCTCAAGCTCTACAAGCTCCCTTGATAATCCAAAAAATATATTCTTGTAAAATTAAAAAAAAGAAAATAAAATGGATTTCAATTCTTCATCAGCAGGCCCTAGTCAAGCTTCTGGTTCTAGATGTCATGGTAGTTTTAATTTAAGTAATGAATAATGAGACTCTAAAATTTTCATTATCCGACACTCCACAAATTTCATTCACATAATACACAGATGCTTCTTCTGAACCTAGCACAACTCCTCGTATACCTATTAATAATCTCAAGGTATTAACTACCTCTACAAATTTTAAGTTTGGAGTTTGAAAATATTTTGATTAAGTAACTGTTGATGGAGCTAGGAGGCTCAATACAAGTTGTGTCCAGATGTTTCATATGCATTTCTCAAAAATGTGAGAATCTAAATTAGTACTACTTTAGGTGACACACTAGGCATTTTTACTTATAATCATGCTACAGTTAGAACTAATTTAGCTAAATATCTTATTCGATCTGAACAATCTTTTAGTATAGCTAAAGATGATGCATTTAGAGATTATAGTAGAACAACTCATAATTCAGATTGTAAACTGGTCAGTAGGAATACTATAAGATCAGAAAAGTTTAGAGTAGTTGAAGAACAAAAAAATGTTAATTGCGGTTTTATCTTCTTTACCACACAAAATTGCACTTATTTCTGATTATTGGAAAGCTCTTAACAACTATTATTATATTGTTATTATTATATATTTTATTGATTTTGGTTGGCTTTTAAATAAAATAATTATCAGTTTTAAAATAATTTCTCATCCTCATAATACTTCAAATCTAAGTAAGATTATAATGCATGTTGCTAGAGAATAAATAATTGATTTCAAAATCTTTACTACTTCATTTGATAATGCTAGTTAAAATACTGCTGTAATTGAGATTCTGAAAAATTATTTAAAACCAATTTTGAATGAAATTGTTTTTCATATTCGATGTGTTTGTCATATTATTAACTTGTGTGTACAAGTTGATTTGAAATTAATTAATGATTATATTATAAAAATTAAGAGATATTACTATATTTATTAAAAATAGCATCCCCAAAAGCAAACCTTCAGAGAAATTTGTTCGGGCTTAGGCCTACCTGCTAAAAAATTACCTCATGATATAAGAACTTGTTAAAACTCAACATATAATATGTTGACTAAATATTCTGTAAAAGCAAGTAATAAATATGTTCATTTTTGTAGAATTCCCTATCTGTTTTATTTCCGAAAGGAATGAGAACTTTGTGAATGATTTTGTGAATTTTTGAAAAGATTTGAAAGAGTAACAAAATTAATGACTATTTAATATTATATGAGTTAACTGAAATAACGAGATATTTTCTCAATGTAGAAATAATGATTTTCTTCGAGATATTATTGCTCTCATAAAAAAAATTTTAATAAATACTTTAAAGATTTTTCTTATATCTTTTTATTTTGCTGCTATAATGGATCCGAGGATTAAATTTCATGAATGTAATATTTTACTTGAAAATTTTTATGATGCTTCTATAAATAAGTTGCATGATTGTTATAGAACTACCTAGGAAAATAAACATTCTTCTTCTTCATCTCAAACTTCTTCATCATCTAGAAGTAGAAGTTCATTATTTTCAGGTCTTTTCTTAGTATCTAAAAAAGTTTAGAACTTTTGACACTTTAAATGAGCTTGAGTATTATATCTATTATATCGCAACTCTTGAGATAAATCCAGACTCAGGATTTGATAATTTTGATATTTTTACATGGTGAAAATCACATGTATCAACTTATCCTATGCTTTTCATCATAGCACGTGATTTACTAACTCCTCTAAAATTTATTGTAGCATCAGAGTCTGAATTTAGAACAGGTGGTCGAGTGCTGACAGAGGAACCGCCTTTCATTGGATGCAATCAAAAGGACCATATGCAGGAAAGATTAGCTGAATGCAGAAAAAGAAGTCAAATAAAAAAATTGATGAACTCATCAAAGACTCCCCAGTAGATGAATGAAGACTTTGTAATTTTTTTTATCATAATGATAAAATGTTTGAAGACTTGTAATTATTTAATTTATAAATGATAAATTTTAAATTTTTGTAATTTATACTTTAATTATATGTGTCCATTTACCCATTTTATTGGGTAATTAATAAAAAATTTACATTTTCATTTCACCACTTGTAATTTTGTCAATTTTTTCACTTAGGATTTTTTTAGACTTTTTATAATTTTTTTGATTTTTTAACTATTTTATAGAATTAAATTATTTAATAAATGGTCGGGTCCTAGCCAGCCAGCCGGGTCCTAGCCAGCCAGCCGGGTCACGGACTGGACCCGAGTTCCCTAAAGGGAACCCGGGACGGTCCCACACCGATTTGGCCAGCGGGGTGGGCTAAGCACCGCCCGATCCTTTAGCCTGCCCTTCCCGGTTAGGTCGGGCCCTGCCCGTTCGACATCCACACATTTGGTGAATACCTTGGATGATGTTCCCATACTTGTGTCCATATCAGAGATGGGTTAATCAGTGAACACCCTAGAGGATTACTGATGCGAGGGATATGTTTGTTAGGTTACTTGGCGTGTCCCCCAGCACACATATGATTAGTTGTGGCACTCAGTAAGATTGGAATGGCTTCATTCCGAGTTCTTTAATGTCATTGATCCAGACTCACCCATCCGTATTATGTATTGTGCTAGAGTATATCTGTTGTACTAGGTGGGGTGCACTACATTCGCTGATAAGTATTCATCTTGTACCTCACATTGTTTGAGGACCTTTGATAGGGCTTCATTGTATGCCTGGGGAGCTACTGAATTAGCATACCTATATAGGCAGTAGGATATGCATCAAGAACAAATGTTAAACAGATTGCTATAGTCCTGATACTTTTAGCAGTATAATTAAACTATTAGTCACTAATTGAAACATTTTTACATGAATATAATGGTAATAAATGTGATTTTATCAAAAAGCATGGATCTGTAAGCACTTTCCTCTCTTGTGAATCCTCATAACATGCCTGTTGACACTTCTAAAAGATAAATCCTAGATAGCTCTCTAACAGGTCTGTATAATATCTAACTTGTCGACACTTCTAAAAGATAGGTCATAGATAATTTAATAGACAGTTCAAACTCAATCAAATTGGCTAACTTAAGCCAAACTGGTTAGCTTTGCCCAGAAACATTGAAGTTTTAGCCCTACGTGGGCTAGTTTCGCTTGGAGCTTTACCCTTGCAGTGAGCTAGCGCCGGTTGGAGCATTAGCCTCACACTAGGCTAGCTTCGCTTGGAGCTTTAGCCTCACGGTAGGTTAGCTCTGCTTGGAGCTTCAGCCTCGTGGTAGGTTGGCTCCAAGTCACTCTTGACCATTTAAATCCCCTGAGCGGGATTAGTGGGCTAACCCCCCACTATTTTAGTTGGATTAATTCCCACTTTAAGTGGGGTGGTTATGCCCCATTATCTCCCTATTAAGGGGAGACATTTAAGAGGGTCTTACCCCTCTAAAAGCCAGAACAATTGTCATGGGCTCGTTCAGAGCCTATGTAGCTTCGCAGGAAGATTTCTAGGCTCACATATAGCCTGTTTTAGCCTCACTGAGGAGGCTATAGGGCTGTTTTCAGTCTTTGCTGATTTCTAGGGGCAGTTACCCCCTATAAGGCCTATAAATGGCCCATTAGTGAGCTACGCACAAAGGTTGATGGCTGGTTGGTGAATAGCTGATTGGCATAAAGCTCAAGAGCTCAAGAGGATCTCTCTCTATTTTTCAAGAATTCAGAGAATATTTTTCATCATTATTTAAAGATAATTTCAAGGTTCTAATACCCTAATCTTCCATTCTCAAGGAATCCTAAGAACGAAGCAAGAAAGAATTTCTAACAGAACACTCCAAGACTCATTGCTTGCATCATCAAAGGGATAAAGTGGTTGCGCCCTGTCCAGACTCCTATAAGCATACTTCTCTAGAATCTTCCCGTAAAGAGTTCTTGTGATCTTTGTTTTATTACTTGTAAGTTTCTTACAATTTTTTTTAAGTTTTCCCAATTAATCAATGAAAAACAAGATGGTAACTCCGCTAAAGACTACTTTCTCCACTAAAGAGAAAGTTGTATCGCAATGCGACAATCAGACCCTTGGGTCTACCGCTGAGATGTTGGTCATGTGATTAGTCTCTAAAACTGCATATTCCAAACCACATCTAAATATTTATTTAATATTAAAATTTGCTAATAACACCTCTCTTGCATATTTCTAGGTCCATGGTGTGCAATGAAGAAGAAGACCCTAAATCACCATTTAATTGGTGATTAAAGGCCTATAAAGATAGCCATTGACTTTGGAGGGTGGTTTCGTCAAAACCAGGGGCCCAAATCCAATGAACAGCAAGTACATCCGATAGGGGGACATCCGGGAAGCACGCGCAGCGCCACCTCACAAGTTTTGCCATGGAAACGCGGCAAATGCCGCATTTTCTTGGCAATCTTGTGGAGCCGCGCGCTGAGATTCGACGTGCGGCTCCGTATAGCCCCTTTGGTGCCCCTTTCGCCTATAAATACCCCCTTTGTGCTCTGAAGAGGGAGATATCCAGAGAGTAGTGTAGTTTTAGGGTAGTTTTCATTTCCATGTTGTAGTTTAGTTTAGATTAGGTTAGTTCTTCTTCTTTCTCTTTGTATTTTCCATTTTATTTTAGATCTTGTAATAGGAGAGAGAGTGATACATGAGTGGAATGCAAGAGTGCTTGTAATAGAAGGTGACAAGCTATGAAAGGTGCTCTCTTTACGTCTCTTTGTTTTCTATCTAACTCTTTTTACATGTTTAGTTAATCTTTTCTCTCATGACAACTAACTACTAACCACCAACTAGTCTAACTTCTTATTTGATAATTCACATGAATCTAATAGCCTCTACTTGGCCTTGTTCTTGTAAGAGCCATTGATGGCTTATGATGATTGATTCTAACACTCTAACATCTAAATCTCTAACAAGCTAACATTACTTTATTTCATGCTTGCTCTTATTGGGTTTTGATGATTTAAGTGTAGCTTGCACTTGGTTGAATTTGGATGTGAAAGTTGACATATGGGTCATGCTTTGAAACGCTCTTGAACCAAGGACTAGTGATGACCAATGATACATGTAAGGTAACTATCACTAAGAGGTTAGCATGTTGGTGGAGTCATTAGTAGTTAGTAGTCGTGAGTTTTCTTTCTTTTTTACTTTGTTTTAGACATACAAACAAAACCACAAAACCATTCTTTTCTATGTTTCTCACTTCTTCGTATTTCACTGTACTTCTTCTTTCATTCTTTATTTTATTTTCTTTTCATTCTTTAAAACTTTGAAGAATCTTTAACACACACATGAATCAACCATGTAATCTTCTATCGCCTCCCGTCCTTGTGGATTCGACTCGTTTTAGCCTTTATGCTATAACGGAAGTATCGAGGAAGCCAAAGCACATACACTTTAAATATCAATTTCAAACATACACTTTTTGTGCGCGGTTTTCTCTCAATCAATTTTGGCGCCATTGCTGGGAATGGGAATGGTTTGATCCCGGCAACGGCGCTAAAATTTGATCGGGGAAAATCGCGCACAAAAAGTGTATGTTTGAAATCGATATTTAAAGTGTGTGTGCTTTGACTTCCTCGATACTTCCGTTATAGCATAGAAGCTAAAACGAGTCGAATCCACAAGGACGGGAGGCGATAGAAGCTTACACAGTTGATTCACATGTGTGTTAAAGATTCTTTAAAGTTTTAAAGAATGAAAAGAAAATAAAATAAAGAATGAAAGAAGAAGTACGGTGAAATACGAAGAAGTGAGAAACATAGAAAAGAATGGTTTTTGTGGTTTTGTTTGTATGTCTAAAACAAAGTAAAAAAGAAAGAAAACTCACGGCTACAACTGCTAATGACTCTACCAGCATGATAACCTCTTAATGATAGTTGCCTCACAAGTATCATTGGCCATCACTAGTCCTTGGTTCAAGAGCGTTTTAAAGCATGACCCATATGTAAACTTTCACATCCAAATTCAACCAATAAGTGCAAGCTACACTTCAATCATCAAAACCCACTAAGAGTAAGCTTGAAATAAAGTAATGTTAGCTTGTTAGAGATTTAGATGTTAGAGTGTTAGAATCCATCATCATGAGTAATCAATGGCCCTTGCAAGAGCAAGGCCAAGTAGAGGCTATTAGATTCATGTGGATTATCAAATAAGAAGTTAGACTAGTTGGTGGTTAGTAGTTAGTTGTCATGAGAGAAAAGATTAACTAAACATATAAAAAGAGTTAGATAGAAAACAAAGAGAGGTAAAGAGAGCACCTTTCAAAACTTGCCACCTTCTATTATAAGCACTCTTGCATTCCACTCATGTATCACTCTCTCTCCTATTACAAGATCTAAAATAAAATGGAAAATACAAAGAGGAAGAAAAAGAACTAACCTAACTTAAACTAAACTACAACATGAAAATGAAAACTACCCTAAAACTATACTACTCTCTGGATATCTCCCTCTTCAGAGCACAAAGGGGTATTTATAGGCGAAAGGGGCACAGAGGGGGTTGTACGGAGCCACGCGTCGAATCTCGGCGCGTGACTCCACAAGATTGTCACGAAAATGCGGCATTTGCTGCGTTTCCACGACAAAACTTAGGAGGCGCGCGCAACGCCGCCTGTTGCGCGCTTTCCGGATGTCCCCCTGTTGGATGTACTTGCTGGTTTTTAGATTTGGGCCCCTGATTTTGATGAAACCACCCTCCAAAGTCAATGGCTATCTTTATAGGTCTTTAATCACCAATTAAATGGTGTTTTAGGCTCTTATTCTTCATTACACACTATGGACCTAGAAACATGCAAGAGAGGTGTTATTAGCAAAATTTAATATTAAATAAATGTGAAGATGTGGTATGAAATATGCAGTTTTAGAGACTAATCATCATGCAATTTGACCAAGAGAAGTTTGAGCAACTTCTCTTCACGGGCAAAATAAGCCTTTTAACATGCACAAGCATAGGAAGATTTCTATAGCCAAACCTCCTTTTGCTAATTCTTGGAAGCAAGTCACAGTTGAGACTAGAAAGGTACCATGCGAGCCTGCTACAACCTCAAGCGAGGCTAAACAAGCTCCACACGAGCTCAGTACAGCCTCCAGTGAGGCTAAGCCAGCCCTGACCAAGTTCTGCGTGAGCCTGTCAACCAGGATCTATGTGAGACTGTCTCAGCTTCATGTGGAGCTAAGAAGGCTCTAGGCGTGCCTATGACAGCCTTTGCCAAGGCTAAATGAGCCAACTTTGACTCACGAGAGGGTAAAAGAGCCTCTTCTCTTAGCTTCTAGCTAAGCTGCTCTAACAACATCTGGTTGCGAGACTATGCTGTCTGAAGTAGCTCTCAACAGAGCTAAAGTAAAAGTTCGCTTTTTTAGCGAGGCTAAAGCCAAGGCACCATGTGTCTTAAGCGAAGGTTCTAAAATTGTCTCCAATAGCTATGAAGCTAATGCACTCTATGCGTTTGATGAAGCTAAAGCTTCTGGAAGCTAAGCATTGCTTAGATAGAATCATCAGGCGAAGCTAAACCACATGGCGAAGCTATTCTAGCTTCGCCAATGGTCAAATGAAAAGCTCCTAAGTCTACACCAAAGGCTTCTGAACCTAAGAGGGTTATTCTCCAATCTCATCTAGTTTCTTTGTTAGATCGGTTGGGTACAATCAACGCAGACTTGAGGGACTATTTGAGCAACAAGCGAAAACTCTGCTCTAAAGAATCAGTACACATTTCACTATCACAGTGTGGACAAGAGGGATGCCAACTGGTGATAGTGCATTCTGTCAATTGCTACTTGGAGTCATTCCCCATAACATCTTTTCAAAATTAACATTTAGTTTTTAATTGATTGTCTACTTAATCTTCCAATAAACCCAAGTTCCAGAAGAAGAAAACACCTAAGGTGTTAGATCTTATGACTGCCTCTGTAAATATGATAGGCAAAGGAAGGGATCAATTATAGTCCCAATGAAAGAGACGAGGGGTTAAACTCTTTCTTTCAGTTCTACGGACTCTCACTATGGTCCCGGCTTAGGTCATGTTCTGATCAAACAAAGGGTGTCTTCTAAGGTACTCGCTCTAGGGTAGCAATACCTTCAACTTTAAGCAACCCTCTTCGTCAAGAGGTGCTATATCACTAGAGCCATTGAGACACCTGTTCTAATGGTCCGATGACGAAGGAAGCTAGTAGTTTCGCTTCCTCTGTCACCACCAGCTCTATGCAAATAGGGTTCATATTATCCAACATGGCCGATAATAATAATTATGATTATCTCTGTCACCATATGGAGGCTCAAGAGAAGGCTTTCAGGGCTCAGTAAGAAGCCTTAAACAACATGCAATGCATGTTGGCTCAGCTCATAACAGATCGAACAAAAAGAAGAATTCTGACAACAATGAGAGAGAAGAAGAAAACATGACTCCAGAGAATAAGAATGTAAAGGAGTCTTCTTCAATCGATGCTGAAGTTTTCAAAGGCATCAAAGCTCAAATAACGTCTTTAGCTCAGGGGGATGAGCTGAAGAAGGTAGGGATAATTCGTCCTTATCCTTTGGAGTGGATTCGTGGAAGTTCAAGCCACCAACACTGCTCTGCTAGAGCTCGCCAAACTAACATATCTATTACTTCGGTTACAAGCCGATAATGTAGTAGATAACGATATTATCATGGCCAGGTTGTTCATCGAAATCCTCTAGGAGTAAACATTGATTGGTTCAGGGGCTTTCCCAATGGCTCCATCAACTCTAGAGTTGACCTAAAAAAAACCTAGTTTATCTCCCAATTTTATGAGGATAACACCAAGGTGACCATGGACAAACACTTCTGGATGGTTCAGAAAGGAGAGTCTGTGAGAGATTACATAGAAAGATTTCACAATCTTTCTCTTTTATGCCCTACAGGTATGCCATTTCTTGCGTTGCTATAAACATGCAGGCACAACTTTCTCGACAAGGTGAAAGTTTGTGTGGGAGTCATAAAGACTCACACGTGGAAATAGCTTATTGAACAAGATGAAATAATTGAGAAATCGGCTAAGAAGTTTGAACTCTCTTTTTTCAAGACCAGATGGGGAGTCAACAACAAGGGACGAGATGAACCCCAATCTTTCCAAGCCAAAGGGAATGAAACGATGGCTGTACAACTATCCGGAAAAGCTTCATCAAAACCAAAAAGAGTAGCTTCAATAGCAACCCAGAGTTCAAGTTTTCTCAGAAGCAATATTTCTTCAAAGCCAAGTGATTGAGAGAGAGATTTTTGAATTAAAATAAAGAAAGAGTTAGAGTTAGAAAGTTCTTAGTCTTTTCTCAATGTAATCGCGTAGCAAGGGCTAGACGGGTCGATCCACAGGGAAGGATGTGATAGAAGCTTTTCAGAATGATTTCTCTAACAGTTAGCTTGAAAAAAAAAAGATATTGATTGTAAGCAAATATTTTAAATAGAAAGAACAAGCATAGCCAACTAATCATCTACCACAACCAAACACTAGTCTATCAAGAATAAATATCATGTTGAACCTATAAAAATTAACCCTAGATTGTTGATTCAAATTCAAGAAAGAAAAGTAAGAAAGAGATTAAACCCTGTTTACAGTACACTAGATAAAACTAGGCATTGGTTTATCAAAGTACTAAAATATAGTTTAAGAAAAGCAGTCTTAACTTAATGTTAAACCATCAATGCATCTAAGTATAAACCAAAAATAATTATTAAATAGTATACCCTAAATCTAGTTTAACTCAGTTCATGACTAATCTTTAAGAATTATTTACTTACCCTAAGGTTTTTAACATGCATAGAGTTCAATCAATTTGTCTTCATAGATCTAGGTTTTAGTTAGTGGAGAGATTAGTAAGCTACTAAAAAATTAGTTACACATAATTATGGTGAAATTCAGCATGGTATTTAAAGATTACATAAAAGAGATGAAACTGGAATGAAAGAAACACAAATTAAAATATCAAAGAGATTGAAAAAGAATAATGACCTTTTATTGAATCTGTCACCAACTCAGTACAAAGCCTTCTCCTTTCTTCAACTCTTCTTCAAAGTAAAAAAAAATTAGAAAAATACAAGTAAATTCGGAAAGAAAAAGGATCTAAAGGAAACCTTAGACTTGAGCTTCTGAGATCTGCCCTCCTCTGTTGCTCTACAAGGGTTTTTATAGGAGATTGAGATGAGGAATCCCAGTACAACTCTACCACGAAAACGCGGCGATAACCGACTCCAAACTACCACGGAAATGGGCTTTCGCCGCGTTTTCGAGGCAAAAGCTTGGCCAATGGCCACGTGCTTTTTCATGTGGCCACCTCTGTTTTGTCCATCTGGAAATCTATCCTCAAATCCTGATTTTGGGCTCTGAATTTCGAAATACGATGATCTCTTTAAATGACTTGGTGACTAAGCTATCTCCAAATCCGAATCAAATTCAGATTTTCTCTCTTTAATCTTTATCTTGTAGTGCAAGCAACCAGGTTCAAATAGAAGTCCACCTCTGTCTTTAATTAGGATTAGGATCCATCTTGTTCTATCCTTCTCCTCTTTTAGATTAATCCAAATTTAATTGGGATAGAAAAGATGCTTCCTTTATCTTTCCTAATTACTCTTTATTTTCATATTTCTTGTGGGCTTTTGATTTCTTTTGGGCTTTCTTGGATCTTGGAGGCCTGCATATTACTAAACAATAAATGAATTAAATAGTAATTTTTTATAAAAATTAAGTATGAAAATGTGAATGAAAAATATGCATTTTTGATGACCAATCGCACTCCCACACCCATCTTTTTGCTCGTCCTTGAGTAAAAAATAAAAAACTAATCTAACTATCCTAATATCATTTTCGTAGGTATCACAATTACACTTAGCATGTGCAACAAGTCGTTAAACCTCTAGGTTACCCCTAGAGGACGAGTGTCATCTCGTGAGGGTTTTCAGTGGATTATACCTACAAAATCCATAAAGAAAGGGAAAAAATAAAATGTTAATATTTTTGAAAACACATTTTGAAAGAGAAAAATATTTAAAGTATTATTGTAAGAGTTAAGTAATCTATAAGTTATAGGAAAACTGAATTTCTTATTTCTACACTTAGTCTCTATTCAAGAATTTGTTATCAATCAAGGTAAGGAGTCAAACTGTATTTCTCATCTAGTCTATTATTTTACCTTAAGTCATATGCACCTTCGTGACCGTTAAATTTTGACTAAGAATTTTCTAACTCTAACTCTTATGCCTTATTATTTATTATTATTATTATTATTATTATTATTATTTTCTTATTTTTTTTGTGATTTCATTCCTTAGTTCTATTAGGCTTTCTAATCTACCCAAATAACGAGCCTTTGATCGGTGACTCCCAAACCAGATGGTCTTAGGGCACCGGGTGAGAAAACACCCCAAGGACTTAAGGACTCGAGCAAACAAGGCCACAGAAATAAGGATTTTATTATGTGAACTGCTTTTAGGCGTGAATACTTATACTCTATGAGGCACAAATACCCAGCTTAATCATAGGATTTTTGATATATTATATACCTATATATATATATTTTATTTTTATTATTATTTTTTCAAATAAGGCATAAGAATCTTTGTTTTTGATCCCTAAGTGTGTAAGAGTATGAAGCATTCACATTTTATCAAGGTAAAAATCAAGACTAAATTACTTTTTAAAGTTTTCTTCCTAAACTAGAAATCAAACAAATAATCTTATTTTGATCAAGTATAAGAAATCCTAATTGTGATTCTTCTATTCCTTAAATTAACTTAATTTCCTACAAAAGTATGACAGAATATTGCTCTCTTTTTAAAAGTTTTTTCTTTTTTTAAAGGAAATGTTAATTTTTTTATTTATAAACAAAGAAAACCTACGTTATGTTATAAAAATAAAAAGAAAACTTATGTTATGTTAGAACAACTCTCCCCCATACCTATCTCATGCATTGTCCTCAATGTATGAATGTATGTATAAATGCATGAAATGAACTGGCAGAGAGGTAGAGTTACCGATACATTAGGTTAAAAAGACCCATGGCTGTGTCTACTTCCGGTACTGATTAAAAAAATGGTTTCAAACATTAACCATTTACCTTAATTTATTACCATTCTTAGGGTCGCATATCCCTATGGCTCCATGTGGAAACACAGTCTTAACAACGAAAGGCCCTGTCCATCTTGATTTCAACTTTCCTGAAAAAAGGTGAAGTCTAGAATTATAGAGTAAGACTTTTTGTCCTGGGATAAAAGTTTCCTCATGATGAACTTATCACGAAAAACCTTAAACCAATCTTACATAAGCTTCACATTTTCATACGCCTCATTCCTTAACTTCTCAAGTTCGAAAATTTATAATTTTCAAAGCGCACCAGTCTTATCTAGATCAAAATTCAACTGCTTAATTGCCCACCAGGCTCGGTGCTCTAACTCAACAGAAAGGTGGCAAGCTTTTCCAAAGACTAGCCTATAAGGAGACATTCCTAGAATCATTTTAAAGGTGGTCCTATATGCTTATAAGGCATCCACCAATTTGATAGACCAGTCCTTCCTGTTTTGATTCACAGTTTTCTCCAAGATGAGTTTAACTTGCCTATTTGAGGCTTCTACCTGCCGAGGATGGTAAGGTGTGGATAACTTGTGTGTTCTGACATATTTTTGCATAAGAGCTTCAAAAGTTCTATTGCAAAAATGTGTACCATTATTACTAATTGTGGCACGAGGGACTCCAAAGCATGAAAAGATATTTTCTTTTAAGAGCTTGACAATAACTTTATTGTCATTCGTCTTGCAAGGGATGGATTCAACCCATTTGGATACGTAATCCATAGCCAACAAGATGTATTAGTGCCCAAATGAATTAGGAAAGGGACCCATAAAGTCAATGCCCTAAACATCAAAGAGTTCTACTTCTAGAATTGGGTTCAGGGGCATCATATTATGTTTTGAAATCCTTCCTATCATTTGGCATCTTGTGCACATTTTGCAAAAGTCAAATGTGTTTTTAAATCAAGTGGGCCAATAGAACCCGCTCTGTAAAACTTTTTCAGCTATTTTTCAGGGACCAAAGTGTCCACCATATGCAAATTCATGACAAAAAGCTAGAACACTCTTTACATCCTTATCAGGAATAGATCTCCTAATGATTTGGTCAGAATAATATTTAAAAAGATATGGTTCCTCCCAAATGAAATATCAGACTTGAGATAAGAACCGATATACATCTTGTTTTGACCAATGGGATGGGGTTTGGTTTGTGACTAAGTAGTTAACTATGTCAGCATACCATGGTTCCCTAAAATTGGCTAAGAGTTGTTCATCGGGAAAGTTATCATTGATTGGCAACTCGTTGGAAGGGGCATTTGGAACATGAGAGAGATGATCGACGATGATAATTTCAACACCCTTTTTATCTCGAATTTCGAGATTAAACTCTTGGAGGAGGACCAACGAATGAGTCTGGCCTTCTCGTCTTTTTTGAGCATTAGGTATCGAAGTGCTGAATGGTCGGTGAATATCGTTGTTTTAGTCCCAAGTAGGTATGGGCAAAATTTCTCCAATGCGAACACTACTGCCAAGAATTCCTTCTCGGTTATAGTATAGTTCGCTTGGGCATCATTAAGTATCCTACTTGAAAAGTAGATTACATGCTGCTTGTTATTTATGCGTTGTCCTAAGACAGCGCCTATGGCAAAATCAGAAGCGTCGCACATAATCTCAAATAGTTTAGACCAGTCTGGGGAAGAAATTATTCACAGGGATAAGTTCCGTTTTGAGCTTTTCCTATGCGTTAAGACATTCGTCATCGAAGATGAAGGGCACGTCTTTAGCTAAGAGGCTTGTTAAGGGTCTAACAATTTTTCTAAATCCTTGATGAGCCTACGGTAGAAACCGGCGTGTTCTAAGAAGGAACGAATGTATTTCACACATTTGGATGGGGGAAGATTGGCTATGACCTCTATCTTCACCTTGTCCACTTCAATTCCTTTCCTAGAGATCTCATGACCTAGGACAATCTCATGTTGAACCATAAAGTGACACTTCTCCCAATTTAAGATCAAATTCTTTTCTATGCATCGTTTGAGCATAAGTTCTAGATGATGGAGGCATTGGTCGAAAGAGTCTCCATAAACAGAGAAATCATTCATGAAAATCTCTAAGAAACGTTCGACTATGTCAGAGAATAAGCTTAACATGCAACGTTGAAATGTCGCGGGGGTGTTGCATAAATCGAAAGGCATTCGGTGATAAGCAAAAGTCCCAATTGGACAAGTGAATGTTATTTTTTCTTGATCCTCCGGGGCTATGGGGATTTGGTTATACCCTGAGTAACCATCCAAGAAATAGTAGTACTTGTGGCCAGCTAATCGTTCAAGCATTTGGTTGATAAATGGAAGAGGAAAATGGTCTTTGCGAGTGGCAGCATTTAACTTACGATAATCAATGCAAACTCGAATCTTTGTAGGGAGTCTTGTTTGAACTAAAATTTGTTTGTCATTCATTACCACTGTAAAACAAAATTTTTTTGGTACCGCGTGGACTGGGCTGACCCATTGGCTATCAGAAATGGGATAAATTATCTAAGTATCTAAAAGTTTCACTATTTTAGGTCATTCCACTTCTTGCATGATAGGATTCAACCTACGCTGCGGTTCTCTTTTTGGTTTTGCCTCTTCATTTAGATGGATTTGGTGTTGAACTATAGTTGGACTTAATCTCTTGATGTCAGTTATTGTCCAACCATGGCTTCCTAATGCTTCCTAAGGATTTTCATAAGGTCTTCCTCTTGTCTGTTAGTTAAGTTGGATGCAACTATAACTGGTAGAGTCTCTTATTCACCTAAGTAGGTGTACTTGAGATGTTTGGGTAAGATTTTTAGCTTTATGGAAGGTGATGACCCGATAGGTGGAGGAATAAGACTTTTTGGCTCCTGATCTAATTAATTTGGGCTTGATGCCCACTCAATCGTAGAATTGACCATCTCGACAAGGTTGGAATCCTCATATTCCAACTCAGTATCACACCTTGCTTTCAGTTCTATCTCCTTTCTATGTCACTAGTCACATTTTCAATTAAATTGACGTCAAAGGGTTGGTTGTTCATGTCATAGAGGTGCTTACCTAGGTTAAAAACATTAACTTCCTTGGTCATGTCTCCAAAAGCCAATCTCATGGATCTGTTTCTACAATTTGTGTTTGCATTAGCAGTTGTGAGGAATGGACGTTCCAAGATGATGGGAGTTTGGGACCTTGGATGAGACACAGGTTGTGTCTCTAAAATAATAAAATCTACTGGGTAAATGAATTCTCGTATATGTATAAGGACATCGTTGATACCTCCCTTTGGAACTTTAATTGATTGATCAGCTAACTGGAGCGTAACTTGAGCCAGATTGAGTATGCCTAACCCAAGCTGTTGATATACAGAGAAGGAAAGCAAATTAATGTTTGCTCCTAGATCAAGAAGTGCTCTACTAATTTTAGCTTGACCTATTGTGTAAGAAAGGGTGGGGCAACCAGGATCTTTGTACTTGACTGGGATCTGGTTGGACAATAGCTCACTAATGTTAGTGGCTAGAAAAACCTTCTTTGGCACATTTGTCTTTCTTTTCTTGGTGCACATGTCCTTAAAGAATTTGGCACAAATATGGACCTGTTGGTTTGCATCAAGAAGTGATATATTACAGCTAACTTGATTGAACACTTCGAGCATTTCCTCCATATGTGCATTATTATCATTATTCCTAAGCCTATTTCAAAACGGGCTATAGGTTGGTTCACTTGTTTTGCTGACTTATCAACTTCGGATTCTTTAGAGATTTGTGGAGGTGGAGCTAGATGGAGTGGACGTTTGAGCTGGGTCCGTGGCATGGATACTTGATTATCAACTTGTTTCTCTGATCTCAACGTATGAACCAAGTTATATTTGTTTGGATCTTGAGCCTCATTGGCTTGCCTAGGATTCTTAGGGTTTGGCAATGGCTGACTTGGTAGAGTTCTCTTTTATCTTTCTTGCTGACTCAGTTGCATTTCTATCCTAGTAATGACTTGAGCCAGTGCTTCTTAGCTCTTAAGTAGAGTGTCTACCTTTCTTTCTATATTGGAGAGTCTTATTTCCATATGTGAATTTTGAAAAGAGGGTGGAGGACTTTGGTTGGGGAAATTTTGTTGATAAAGAGATCGTCGAAAATTGTTGGAGAATTTGGGGCTTGTTTGATCATTGTTGTTTGGGCCTCATGAGAAATTTAGGTGATTTCTCCAGCCGGGATTATAGGTGTATGAATATGGATTGTTAGTGGGCCTTATGAAGATTGCATTCATATGTTCGGACAATATTTGATGAGCTAAAATAACAGGATATTCCTCGAACACATGGTTCATGACTTGATAGTAAGTGCATCCCGCCGAAGGTGTTGGGCTGACTTGGTTCACCGAGACTGGCTCTCTAGTTTCTAGAGCTTCTAGTCTTTGCATCACAGCAGCTAGTTTAGCTTCGGTGGCTATGTTTGCCTTAATAGAATGGGCACCTCCTTTAGAAGAGCTAGGATCGTTAATCCTGATTTTTTTTTCAGAGTTGGTTGTTGGAACCTGTTTCGATGAAGACGTTTGCGACGCATGTCATTTGGAGCTCTAACACATGAAGAATCAAGAGTTCTACGTGATTAAGATGTGCCAAAGAGAGTTGATATGATGTGGATTGTAAATATGAAGTAGCATGTAAAAAGCCTTGACATGCACACACAAATCATATCTTGTTAGTCGACTTACATTCCAACATAGTCGACTAATCATATGTATAGTCGACTTAATCCAAACCCAAGTCGACTAATACTTTGTCAAAAACAGACCCAACTCTCTGTTTGTTCTCTGGCATCAGACTTAGTCGACTAATTCAAGTCCCCTAGTCGACTAATCCCTGGTCAAGTCGACTAATTGTTAGTTGCAGTCGACTTGAATCAGTTATTCTGAAACTGTCAATCCAACGTTTCATGACATAGTCGACTAATAGCCAAACATAGTCGACTAATAGAAGGAATTTTGCTTAAGTTAGTCGACTAACTCAAAAAGCAAGTCGACTAATAGGCAGTTCTGACTGTTGGACAGTTTCTGTTATCTGGTCTTTTGGGCAACGAATTCCAACGTCCTAATGGTTTGAATTGCTCCGGTAACTACCCTAACTTACCCTAGTCTTCAGCTATATAAGGGGTAGTTAATCCAAAGGCCAAATAATAAGATTTTTGTTCAGTTTTCCAAAGCCAAAAGTTCTGAAAACCTGAAAACTGATTTTTAACTTCAGTTCTTCACCAAAAAGCCAATTCCTATTGTGAAGTTCTGTGAAGTTCCTGTTTCCTATACTGAACCTTGTCCACATACACATTCTTGTCCAAGGCTATAGGAAAAGTATTGTAATTCTCAAAGTGATCATTGTACACGGGAGGCTTCTTGGTTGTAGAGGCAGTTGTACAAGGTGAAGGTATTCTCTTGGTGGAAGAGAAGGTGTTCTCTTGGTGGAAGAGAAGGTGTACACATTTGGCGAAGGGGATTTGTCAAGTGGTGTGCAACGATCCTACATTTGGTATCAGAGCAGGTACAAGTCAACAACAAGGATGGCAACGGAGTTCTCATCATCCCAATTTAAAGAAGGACATTCTGCACAACGTCCACCGCTATTTGACGGAACCAACTACAACTATTGGAAGTGTAGAATGAAGATATACTTGCAATCACTCAACTACGACCTTTGGAACATCGTAGAAGCATCGTACACCAAGCCTACAACCAACTACGACGCTTGGAGTGAAGATCAAAAGAAGAACGCGAACCTTGACGCAAAAGCAATGAATGCCTTGTTCTGTGCCCTTACCAAAGAAGAGTTCAACCGTGTTTCAACAGCAACTTCTGCACATCAAATATGGCATACTCTTCAGGTAACACACGAAGGCACTAATAAAGTTAAGGAATCTAAAATATCTGTTCTTGTCCACAAGTTTGAGTTATTCAAAATGGAGGAGAATGAAACCATATCCGAGATGGTTACAAGATTCACCGACATCACCAATACATTAGCATCCCTTGGAAAGGACTACACCCAAGTTGAAAGAGTTCGAAAGATCCTTCGTGCACTCACACCAGAATGGGAGAAGAAGACAACCGCCATTGAAGAGGCGAATGATCTCTCAACTATGATATTAGAAAACCTAATCGGTAATCTAATGGCATATGAAGTGCAGTTAGAAGAAAGAAAGAAGGACCAAGAGAGACAACACCGCTCAAAGAAGAAAGAACTCGCCTTCCATGCATCCTCCGACACGGACGATTCCAATGACGATGAAGAGGAGATGGCTATGCTTTCAAAGAAATTCAGGCGATTCCTAAAGCAAGGTAAATTCAAATGCTTTAATTGTGATAAACCAGGTCATATGAAGATGAATTGCTCTTTGCTCAAAAAGAAGGATAAGTACAAAAAGTTCAGAAAGAAGAAGAACTACGAAGCATCTTCAGAATACAGTAATTCCTCATCTTCTGATGAAGAAGAATCCACTGAACGTGTTAACTTATGTTATATGGCCATAGAAGTTGAAGAGGTATCATTTTCTGAACTTTCTGATGCATTTCATGAATTATTTAGTGATTTGAAAAATGAAAAACTGAAAAACAAAGTTTTATCAAAAGAAAATGAAAAACTTTTAAAGGAAAATTCATGTTATGCTTTTCAAGTATCTTCTATAAATTCTCAACAAGATGAATCTGAAAAAGTCATATCATCTTTGAAAATTGAAAATGAGAAATTTATAAAAGAGAACATTTTTCTGAAAAAGGAAACTAAGTCTTTGAATGAAAGGATTTCTATATTGGATAAAGACATGTTAGTTTTTAAAAATAAATATGAAGATCTTTTGCAAAATGTGACTAAGTTTAATAAAGGAAAAGAAAATTTAAATGCTTTATTATCTTTTTAGAAATTGTCACATGATAATCATGGTATTGGATTTGTTGCAAAATCTTCATGTTATAGTAATCCATATAGTTCTTTTGTAAAAAGAAAGCCTAAGAAAAATAAGTTTATATGGATTCCTAAGAACTTAAATTTTCATGATAAAAATACATATATTGCATCATATATTCATGATATTTGTGATTCTTGCAACTATGTGTATATTAACAGGTGAAAACTAAATTCTAAATGGATTTGGAGTCCTAAAGGTTAAAATGATCTTTTATGTTTGGTACCATCTAACGTTTATCTTGCAGGTACCATATAAAAATTGATAAAGAACAATTATATATATATATATGTGTTGGATTAGGTGTCTAAGTAATAACTATAATTGATAGCAGCATAGTCCTTTTGGGTTGCCCTCGAGATTCAAAAATAAGTATAACTAAAAGGAGAACAAAATTTCCTTTGGGAAATTAGTCCCACATTGGTGGGATAAGAAAACTGGAGGCTATCCAAGGCTATAAATAGAGCCTTAGGGATTCAGTCTAATTAACAACCTCTTGGCTTGAGTATTAGCCTCCTTCTTTCTCCTCTTGGAAGAACTCTATGATAGTTCATCCATACTTAGTTAAATTTTTGGATCGTTGGGTGTGATTCCATCAGAGGCACGACATTTGTGGTGCTTGCTTCCAAGAGATCTGAAGGGAAAATTTTAGTTGTTTACTATAACAACTAAAAGGTATGTAATTCTATTTTCTTCTGTAGTAATTTTAATTATTTACTGGGATATTAGGATTCTTTTATGTTCAAAGTTATAGGTTCAATTGTGAAAACATAGATCATGTTTTAGGTTGCATGCTCCCTTAAAAGTCTAAGTTTGTTTGTAATACCTAAAACTCATCAGTGGTATCAGAGCAGGTTTGTTTTCAATTGAATTTGCTATAATTGTTAAATTGATAAAAGGTAACTAAATTTTATTTACCATATATATATTGATTCTCATTAAAGGTATAATGAGAATAAAAGGTAACTAAATTTTATTTACCATATATATATTGATTCTCATTAAAGGTATAATGATAATAAAAGGTAACTAAATTTTATTTACCATATATACATTGATTCTCATTAAAGGTATAATGATAATAAAAGGTAACTAAATTTTATTCCCAATCTTAGTTACTTTAAGGAAAAAAAAAATGTGAAATTGTATGTTAACCCATGAAATTGCACATTACACCTTATAAGTCATTAGTGGAGCGTGTGTGGTTAACCAGTACACTAATAGGGACTAATAAAGAGAAGTAATGGGTATCTTATAAATTGTTATTGTTGATGGAGTGTGTGTGGTTTACCAGCACATCAATTGAGATGATAAATGACATGATAGTTACCAAGCACATTTGCATGGTTATTCACATCTTGTTTGTGATCCTCGGTATCCAGTCACAAATGTAAGAGCATAATCTGAGATTAAACATGCCATTGAATAGTTTCAATGAGTCTCAAAAGACTTACCTGTATGAAATTTGCAATTAGATTACGGCATCCCTTT
Organism: Agave tequilana; assembly: GCA_038442645.1. Lineage (NCBI taxonomy): Eukaryota > Viridiplantae > Streptophyta > Magnoliopsida > Asparagales > Asparagaceae > Agave > Agave tequilana. The sequence continues at coordinate 64,734 of JAVJIF010013974.1, read as the reverse complement.
TCTAAGTTGTGAATTCCATAGTTGGATCCTAGCCTCGATATTTCAATTTTGAGTTGTTATATTAAAGGTTTTTTTTTTTCTAACTCAAACTACCTTTCTTTTAGAAATGTCTGCTCCTAACGATGCTTCTGGTTCCTCCTCCTCCAATCACAACTTTTCTTTGTTGAACATCTGCTCAAAGGTGACATTAGATGGCACCAACTATAATGACTGGATGCGCAACATCAAAATGGCTCTTCGTTTCGAGGACAAGGAGTATGTCCTTGACAAAGAACTTGTTGAAATTGACGAAGAGAAGGCCACTCCTGAAGAATTAGCTGCTTATAAGAAGCACTACACGGATGCAACAAAAGTTGCTTGCATCATGGTTGCTACCATGACTCCTGAACTGCAAAAATTCTATGAGGATTACTGGCCGTACGAGATGAACAAAGACCTTATGGAAAAGTACCATAAGCGAGCTCGTCAAGAAAAGTACGAGATAGTAAAGTCCCTCATATCAAGCAAGATGAAGGACGGAGAGTCTGTCAGCGGCCACGTGCAAAGGATGCAGCGATACGTGGAACGCCTTGTGAGGCTAAATGTGCATATTGATGATGAGTTGGCTATTGACATAGTCTTGAACTCATTGCCAAGTTGTTATGATCAGTTCATCTTGACCTATCATTTGAACAACAATGAGACCACATTGGCTCAATTGCACAACCTCCTGAGAACAGCTGAAACTGGGATGAAGGGAAAGAGTGATCCCCCCACTCCTGCTAATACTACCGTTCTGGCCATTGGGCAAGGAAAGGGGAAAAAGAGGAAAGGTCCTCCCAAGCAAAACTGGAAGGGAAAGTCTCATGTAAAAACCAGTTCTGATATTACCCCTGTCTCTGATCCTAAAGAGGCCACTTGCTTCTATTGCAACGACAAAGGACATTGGAAACGAAGCTGCCCAAAGTATCTGCAAGATTTAATAGATGGGAAAGTAAAACCATCTACTGCAGGTATATACACTATTTCGTCTATTAACGCAACATCTTCTGATTCTTGGGTCCTTGATACAGGATGTGGGTTTCACATTTGCTCTGTATTGCAGGGACTAAGAAAAAGTGAGGATGTGGAGCATGGTAGAATGAACTTGATCATGGGGAATAGGCGATCTTCACCTGTCACCAAGATTGGAGTTTATAGTCTAGTGCTTAATAATGGTGTTAATTTAGATTTATTGAATTGTTGCTACTCGTCAGAAATGACACGAAACATTATCTCTTTTCATGCATTGTTCAAACAAGGTTTTAGATATTCTTTTAATGATGAGAATGGTTCTATTTCTGCTTATAAAAATGGCATTTTTTATTTTGAAGCTTTACCTTGTGATGGTGTGTATGAAACTGTGATGTGTGTAGACAACTTAGGTAATAGTGTATTTCAAATTGATTCGTCTAATGGTGTAGACAAAGCGTGCTTGTGGCATTGCCGTCTTGGACACATTAACAAAAAACGCATGGCTCAACTCCAAAAGGATGGGGTGTTGGAATCATTTGACCTAAGGTCAGATGATACATGCGAATCTTGTCTTTTGGGTAAGATGACAAAATCACCTTTCACTGGATTTTGTGAAAGAGGTGAAGGTTTGTTGGATCTCATACACACAGACGTGTGTGGACCCTTCAGATCAGCCACAAGGGATGCTAATCGATTCTATGTGACTTTTACTGATGATTATAGCAGATATGGTTATATCTACTTAATAAAGCATAAGTCTGAAACCTTTGAAAAGTTCAAAGAGTTTAAACAAGAAGTCGAGAATCAATTAGGCAGGAAGATAAAGATGCTCCGATCAGATAGAGGCGGAGAGTATCTTAGTATCGAGTTCCATGACTATCTCAAGGAATGTGGAATAGTTTCACAATTGACACCTCCTAGGACACCACAACTTAATGGTGTGGCTGAGAGACGCAATCGAACCTTGTTAGACATGGTGCGTTCCATGATGAGTCGAGCTTCACTTCCAATATCATTCTGGGGGTATGCCTTAGAAACTGCCGCCCACATTCTTAATCTTGTTCCAACAAAGAAGGTTGCCAAAACACCTCACGAAATGTGGACAGGAAAGGTTCCCTCGTTAGCACATATTAAGGTTTGGGGTTGTGAAGTTTTCGTTAGACGAGAAATTCACGACAAGCTTGAACCTCGTAGTGAGCGATGTGTTTTCATCGGATATCCACAGAAGAAGTCATTTGGATATTTGTTCTACAGACCTAGTGAGAACGTGGTCTTTGTAGCACGGAGAGGAGTCTTTCGAGAGAGAGAGCTCATATGCAAAGAAGACAGTGGGAGCGCCGTTGACCTTGAAGAAATTCAAGAGCCAGCAGACGAAGGAACCTTTGAAACCACTATGGTTCAACCAGAGGAAGAGATTCCAGTTGAACCCATTGACACTTCATTACCTCTTAGGCGTTCTAGTAGAGTTGGCAAGCCAACTGAGTTCTATGGTTGCCATATAACTGCAAATGGAGACACGTTTATCAGTGACAATACACTGATAAATTTGGATGAGCCGACGAACTACAAGGAAGCCGTGGCAGGCCCTGAGGCAGCCAAATGGAAAGAGGTAATGGACAGCGAGATCAAGTCTATGTATGACAACCAAGTTTGGAACTTGGTTGATCAACAACCTGGTCGGAAGACAGTTGGTTGTAAATGGATCTTCAAGAAGAAGATCGACATGGATGGTAATGTAAGCACATTCAAAGCACGACTGGTGGCGAAAGGCTTTACTCAAACCCCAGGGATTGACTATGATGAGACCTTCTCACCAGTGGCTAAGATAAAATCTATTAGGATAATGCTAGCCATAGCTGCATTTCATGACTATGAAATTTGGCAGATGGATGTCAAAACTGCCTTCCTAAACGGAAAGTTGGCTGAGGATGTTTACATGAGTCAGCCAGAAGGTTTTGTGGATGCAAAGTTTCCCAATGGAGTATGCAAGCTTGAGAAATCCATCTATGGATTAAAACAAGCGTCTCGCAGATGGAATCTTTGCTTCGATGAGAAAGTCAAAGAGTTTGGTTTCTCTAGAAGTGAGGATGAGTCGTGTGTATATGTCAATGCTAGTGGGAGCATAGTCACCTTCCTGGTATTGTATGTTGATGACATACTTCTTATAGGAAATGACATTCCAACCTTGCAAAATGTTAAGTCTTGGCTTGGAAAGTGTTTCGCTATGAAGGATCTAGGAGAGGCTGCCTACATTCTAGGAATAAGAATTTTAAGGGACAGGAGTAAAAGACTAATTGGACTTAATCAGAGTACCTACTTGGATAAAGTACTGAAACGTTTCTGTATGGAGAATTCCAAGAAAGGAGAACTGCCCATCCAGAGTAATACCAAAATGAGTAAGACTCAAAGTCCGAGTACAGATGAAGAGATAGCAGAAATGAGTAGAATTCCATATGCTTCTGCTGTTGGTTCTATCATGTATGCTATGACATGTACTCGTCCTGATGTGTCCTTTGCTTTGAGCATGGTCAGTCGTTATCAGGGAAATCCAGGTAAAGCTCATTGGGTAGCGGTTAAGAATATTCTCAAGTATCTGCGAAGGACTAAGGACTGGGTCCTAGTACTTGGTGGCTGTGATACATTGAGAGTAACTGGGTATAGTGACGCCAGCTTTCAAACAGATAGAGACAACTTCCGTTCCCAATCTGGCTGGGTCTTTACCTTAAACGGAGGAGCAATTACTTGGAAAAGTTCCAAGCAAGACACAGTGGCTGATTCTACTTGTGAATCAGAGTACATAGCGGTAAGCGAAGCATCAAAGGAGGCAATTTGGTTAAAAAACTTCATCGAAGATCTTGGAGTTGTGCCAACCATCAAGGAGCCAATGGATATTTTCTGTGATAATGAAGGAGCGGTTGCATTAACAAAAGAACCAAGAGATCATGGCAGATCTAGACATATTGACAGAAAATACCATTTTATCAGACGCAAGATAGAAGAAGGTCACGTTGTAGTGAGGAAGGTTTCATCTGAAGATAATCCTGCAGATCCACTCACAAAGGGTCTGAGTAGGGTTAAACACAATCAGCATGCTAGGAGCATTGGTCTGAGAGATGATGTTGGTTTTAGCAGTTAGATAGTTAGTTTGAAACTTATAACAAAGTAAATGTGATTGACTTTTGGTGATTAAATAATAGAGAATTATTTATGAGTTTGTTTACTACCTTTTGTCAATTGTTTATTATTGTGTTTCATTTTGCATGTTTTACTTCCCGAATAATTTGATTATTCGAATTCCACAGTCGATCATACTTTTGGAAGTAAGTAGTGAATAAAGACTGTCATGAATAGAGTTGTGGATTGTCTATAGAGTTTTAGACATAGCAATGGTATTGCTGCAATGTTCATGAGTACTTTGAAATGGAGATTTAAGTATTGGATTAACCCACGCTCAGAGAATTACTTCATGGAATTTATCACGAGTAATTCTGAGACGATAATATCTTATAATCTTTAAATGGAGATATATGAGTTGTGGTTTACAAGTCAGTTGTGCGTTGATAATATGTAAACGCATCAGTAACTTGATGTTATAAAACGTATTGTTGTGCATGATTTGATGAGTAAATGGTGCAAGCATATAGGTCAAAGTTTATTCGTTCCTTTTGCCCTAACGGGAAAAGCGATATCTTTGGGCCCCTCGGTGATTTGAAGTTGACATATAGTGTCGGGCCCGACCAGGACTAAATTGATGTGTTCATTTAGTAGTTCTATGTCAGTACAAATCAGAAATCGGGAAACAAAATACTGGACAAAGAGATTGATTATGTTCCATGTCTCATGTTCAAATGATATCTTGTAGAATGAAGGATTATATGATCTCTTATCTTAGGACACGAAACTGACTAGGTCAGAGTTCGACAATGGCTTTTGGAAGCTACAATTTGCTGATCAATTAGGAAGTTATTAGACTTATCCAAGTGGGAGACTGTTGGATTAGGTGTCTAAGTAATAACTATAATTGATAGCAGCATAGTCCTTTTGGGTTGCCCTCGAGATTCAAAAATAAGTATAACTAAAAGGAGAACAAAATTTCCTTTGGGAAATTAGTCCCACATTGGTGGGATAAGAAAACTGGAGGCTATCCAAGGCTATAAATAGAGCCTTAGGGATTCAGTCTAATTAACAACCTCTTGGCTTGAGTATTAGCCTCCTTCTTTCTCCTCTTGGAAGAACTCTATGATAGTTCATCCATACTTAGTTAAATTTTTGGATCGTTGGGTGTGATTCCATCAGAGGCACGACATTTGTGGTGCTTGCTTCCAAGAGATCTGAAGGGAAAATTTTAGTTGTTTACTATAACAACTAAAAGGTATGTAATTCTATTTTCTTATGTAGTAATTTTAATTATTTACTGGGATATTAGGATTCTTTTATGTTCAAAGTTATAGGTTCAATTGTGAAAACATAGATCATGTTTTAGGTTGCATGCTTCCTTAAAAGTCTAAGTTTGTTTGTAATACCTAAAACTCATCAATATGTACTAATATATTTGTTGCAGGGGGAGAACAAAGTATTTCTCTATCTGTTATAACCCATTTCTGCAGGGGGAGGAAAGTTTAACATATTTTCTGCAGGAGGAGGACTTGTGCACACACAAAGCGTCATCATCTAAAAGGGGGAGAATATTGGAACCTGTTTCGATGAAGACGTTTGCGACGCATGTCATTTGGAGCTCTAACACATGAAGAATCAAGAGTTCTACATGATTAAGATGTGCGAAAGAGAGTTGATATGATGTGGATTGTAAATATGAAGTAGCATGTAAAAAGCCTTGACATGCACACACAAATCATATCTTGTTAGTCGACTTACATTCCAACATAGTCGACTAATCATATGTATAGTCGACTTAATCCAAACCCAAGTCGACTAATACTGTGTCAAAAACAGACCCAACTCTCTGTTTGTTCTCTGGCATCAGACTTAGTCGACTAATCCAAGTCCCCTAGTCGACTAATCCCTGGTCAAGTCGACTAATTGTTAGTTGCAGTCGACTTGAATCAGTTATTCTGAAACTGTCAATCCAACGTTTCATGACATAGTCGACTAATAGCCAAACATAGTCGACTAATAGAAGGAATTTTGCCTAGGTTAGTCGACTAACTCAAAAAGCAAGTCGACTAATAGGCAGTTCTGACTGTTGGACAGTTTTTGTTATCTGGTCTTTTGGGCAACGAATTCCAACGTCCTAATGTTTGAATTGCTCCTGTAACTACCCTAACTTACCCTAGTCTTCAGCTATATAAGGGGTAGTTAATCCAAAGGCCAAATAATAAGATTTTTGTTCAGTTTTCCAAAGCCAAAAGTTCTGAAAACCTGAAAACTGATTTCTAACTTCAGTTCTTCACCAAAAAGCCAATTCCTATTGTGAAGTTCTGTGAAGTTCCTGTTTCCTATACTGAACCTTGTCCACATACACATTCTTGTCCAAGGCTATAGGAAAAGTATTGTAATTCTCAAAGTGATCATTGTACACGGGAGGCTTCTTGGTTGTAGAGGCAGTTGTACAAGGTGAAGGTATTCTCTTGGTGGAAGAGAAGGTGTTCTCTTGGTAAAAGAGAAGGTGTACACATTTGGCGAAGGGGATTTGTCAAGTGGTGTGCAACGATCCTACATTTGGTTCCCACTGGATGGTCTTATCAGCCAAATCTTCATATAATAACATCCTTCATTTTTGTTCTTTTTCTAAAATCCTCCTTGGCACATGGATTCTAATAGGGCTTTCGTTTGATATTCTAATCCATCATAAAAGAGCTTGGCAAAATCGCCATTTCTCTATCCCATGATGAGGGCATTGGCAAGCAGGTCCTTAAAATGTTTGAAGTACTTCCAAAACGTTCATTAGCTATTTGCTTAAGCTGCAAGATGCTTTTTCTAATTTACGTAGTCTTGTGAACGGGATAGAACTTCTTCAAGAAGGCTTTGATGAAATTATTATTGGCCCAAAGGCCCATCACTCTAGTTTTGATGTTGATCGCTCATGTAGTTATAGTACTAATGATCTTGTGTTTAATTAGTCTCAGATTTATGATCAAGATCTTAGTAGGTGTTTAGCTTCAACAAAGGATTTAAAGTCAAGTTTTGGAGCTAGCACGGTTTGATTTAAGAGCTTGTGCATCAAGACCACATCAAGTACTCAAGAGGAGTCTAGCTCGTTGGATCAAGTTTGGACTAAGTCAACAGGAGAAGAAGACTTCAAGTGAAGACCTTGAAGATCAAGACTTGTGTCTAGGTTTATTTTTATTATGATTTTGTTTTAGATTAAAATGTAAAGGATAGAATAGTTGGTGGATTGCTCAAGTATACCATATACAAACACACACTCTTGATTTAGATGTGTTTTTATAAAAGAATTTTTATTTTGGAAAAATACAAAAGAGTTTTCATTTTGGAAAAATACCGTTTTGATTTTTAGAGTTTAATATATACATGTGTTTTAACCAACACTATTTTAGATCTTAATGTCAAAAACATAGATATTTCATCATGTATGTATCATTTCCATACACTCTATGCTTTAAAAGTGTTTAAAATATCTTATTTTTGTATTTGGAGAAGTTTTGAAAAAATAAGTTTTGAAAAACCAATTTGGAAAAATACAGATTTTATTTTTTAGCCAAAATTTCTAAGTTACAAAAATAGTTCAAAATATTTGTAACATGTCTTGATTTTACTCAAACATGTTTGTATATCAAAGTATAATACTGAAACTAATTTTGTAGAATTTTAGAGATTTTATGGGATTTTATCAAAGTCAAAAAGCTAAGTTTTTAATCCCAATTTAGTTCTGGTCTGGCTTCTGCCGGTCGACCGGACCGGTCGACCGAGCTAGGAGTCGGTCAGCCGAGTCGGTCGACCGACGTGCACAAACATGCACGCCAGTTTTGGCTGGAGGGTCAGTCACCGCCAGAGAGCTTTTGCTCTCTGGAAAGCCCGGTCGACCGGGCCGGTCGACTGGCAGAGAGCTCTGCTCCCTGTTCCAGGCCACGGTCGACCGGTCCGGTCAACTAAGGCTCCAACGGTCAGATTTCTGATCGTTGGCGGTCGACCGGGCCGGTCGATCGGCAGCAGTCAGAACTGCTAACTGGGCTGTAACGGCTAGTTTTTGAGAGCCCTATAAATTGGGTCTCTCTTGGGCTGTTTTAGCTAAGATTTTTGGAGAGTTTTAAAGCTAGTTTTTCCTACTCTATTAAGAGGTTTTCTCCATTAATTTGAGAGCAAATATTTCCAATCAAAAAGGAAGTTTATCAAGAGTATTTTCAAAGTGATTTCTTGTGTTTTCCTCCACACATTCTATCCTAGTTTTCTCACACAAATACATGAGCTATCCATTGCTATATCTACCTATAGGGATCTTTGTTGTGAGAGGATTTTAGGTGAACAAAGTGTTGTGATCAGCAAAGTTCTACTTTGTACTTTGAGGAGGCGGACTTGCGGGTTCACGGTGTTTCGAGTTCTTGTGTGAACTCTTTGTAGAGGTGCGACCTCGACAAGCTAGTGGGCTTGCAGTGTGTTCTTGCGGGGGCAAGAGAGGGACTAGAGAGTCTAAAGAGCTTGTACGTGTTGCGGCACCAAGTGATCTGGTGGGGTCGATTTTAGTGGAAATCCTTCATAGTGTTGAAGGCGGGGACGTAGAGCAAGTGTGCTCGAACCTCGAAATAAATCTCCCGTGTTTGCGATTGCTCTCTCTCTATCTCTTACTTGTCTATATATCTTGCATTCTAATATTGTCTTTATCTTTATATGCTTGATATATTGGGTGCTCATTGTTATATGCTTGGGGAATGTTTGCTAAAACTTGTATTCAACCAAGAGAGCCAACACAGCACCTCAACTCTTATTTAGAGGAATCTTGAGGAGTTATTCCAGAGTCCTCCAAGGGGAATTCGGCTACACTCTTGTGTTATACTTGGTGTTTAGTTTAAGAAGTTTTAGTTTGCATTAATAAGTTTTTAATTCCGCATTAATTGTTCATTAGATTAGCTAGTCACCTATTCACCCCCTCTAGGTGATTACAATTGGTATCAGAGTCAAGTGCTCTTGATTTGCGTCTTACAATCTAGAGTTAAAGATCCTCATTTATAGCTAATCATAATATTTGTTTACACACACCATGGATTTGATGTACCAAAATCTCCACCTTTTGTATTTGATGTAGGTGCGGGCTCTCACAAAACGTGAGAGAGTTGGTGCCTTGATGGTGGATGCACATAGACTTGATGACACACATTTGATGCACCGCTATCAAGGAGATTTGGTGAGACAACCACAATATTTTGGAGATTTGGAGTATAGTTCATGTGTTGGTAACTATCTCTAAAACTCCCAATTTATTTACATGCTTTTATAATTGATGATTTTTAGCATGTTTTAGTATTTGTTAAAATATTTATGTTTTATGTTTTGTGCTTCATGTGGTAAACACTTGTTTAAATGTAGTCCTTATAAAAACTTGGATATATACTTGTACAAATAGTGAGCAACATTTGATTCATATACGTTTGCACTTCATTGTTCATTTGTACTCACTATATGCACATGTATAGCCTAGTTTTAATGATTTCCTCATTTACACTCGTTTTGCCTATTTTCATGTTTTGCTCCATGTATATGCAATTTTTATTCAAATCTAATAAATATACATGTATACTCCTTGAGTCATTTGCCTTCATACAATTTATATTATGGACTCTTTTTATGTTTGGGATATGTATTCGTATTATTAGTTTTGGATAAAAACATACATATACCTAGAAGTTTGTTTTTAGATGAAAAATGAATTTTTATGATTTTTCATCTTTATATGAAAAATAAATTTTCATGATTTTTATAATTTTAATAAAATGATATTCATGTTTATTTTGAGCTTCATTTACTAATTTCAAGAATATGCTATTCACATGTTATTTGTGTACTCATATTTAATTTGTTTTCTCATGACTATGTTTTCATGAGTCTTTATGAGCTTTATAGATCTTGAGTGACAACTCCTATATATTTAGTATGTTTCATGATACATATGATTTGATTTCATATTTTGAAGGATCTTTAACTATTTTTTCAAAAATTACTTTTAACTAGTTATTGGTCTTCATTTGGTAGTGATTTTCAATGCTAAAATATTTTCAAAATTATTTTCGAAAACCCCTACCAACCCCTTCATGGGCGGACGGATGGGCGAGTATGCCTTATAAGCCTTATTGAAAATCTTTTATCTTGTGCATAAAAAGGGTGGTTTATATGAGTTGTATACTTGATTTACATCATATTTTCAATTGGTATCTCAATTGATTTTTTATATATACTCATATTTTGTTTTCTATATATGTATGCTTCACATTTCAAATAATATCAATTCCTATTGGTATTTTCATTTTCATACATATATATGATTTGTTGGTGCTTCATTGTCAAGATATTTACTTGTTTAAAGCACAAAGTATGTTTATGCTAAGCTTAATTCAAATCGTAATTTTCAATTGATTTCTCAATTGATATTTTTTTTAAGCTTATGCATTATCTTCAATTGGTATTTTTTTTACAATTGGTATTTTTATTGATATCAAAATGTATAATATATTTTAATTGGTATTCATGAAAATTTAAATTAGAATCAAAATATAAAATACTTTCCTTCATTGGTATCAACATTTCATTGCAGTTCAATTGGTAAAATATTTCAATACAATTAAAATTCAAAATTTGTAATGTTTATTTACAATTGGTATCTTAAAATTTGATTTACTAAGATATCTCAAAATTTGATTTATTGAGAAAATTCAAAATTTTGTTTTAATAAGAAATATTAAAATTTTTTTGATGTGTATTGCCTATATGCAAGAGGAGCTTAACATCTCTTCTACATATAGATTCATATTAAGTGTATCTTATATTGAGGAGCTTGACAACTCTTCTTTATGCGATATACGTGTGTAGGGGGAGCTTCACATCTCCTCTTATGCAATGCATATTATGCGTTATGTGAGTTAGGGCTTATCATCCCTTCTTCATGTAATGCATGTACGTAGGGAAGTTAACTTAGCGTCTTCCTCTTCACGAATGTATATTGCATATATCTCTTTATTGATTGATTTGATTTCACCCCTTTGTTGATGATTGACAAAAAGGTGGAGAAGTATTTTAGTTTATATATGATGTTTTCCAAAAAGAGGGAGAAAGAAATTTTGCTTATGCATATTATTTTGTTTTGTAAAAGGGAGAAAAGAATTTGATGAGTTTTATGCTTGATTGGCATGTTTATCTCCTTATATTTGCATAATGTTTATTTAGTTTATATGCTTTATTCCCGTATCTAATTATTTATTGTGATGCATGAGTTAAGGGGGAGCTTCTTTGAAGCTTTACTTAATCCATGTATATATAACTCCATGAGTTTTATCATCATCAAAAAGGGGGAGATTGTTGGCCCGAAGGCCCATCACTCTAGTTTTGATTATGATCAACTCATGTAGTTATAGTACTAATGATCTTGTGTTTAATTAGTCTCAGATTTATGATCAAGATCTTAGTTGGTGTTTAACATCAACATAGGATTTAAAGTCATGTTTTGGAGCTAGCACGATTTGATTCAAGAGCTTGTGCATCAAGACCACATCAAGTACTCAAGAGGAGTCTAGCTCGTTGGATCAAGTTTGGACCAAGTCAAGAGGAGAAGAAGACTTCAAGTGAAGATCTTCAAGATCAAGACTTGTGTCTAGGTTTATTTTTATTAAGATTTTGTTTTAGATTAAAATGTGAAGGATAGAATAGTTGGTGAATTGCTCATGTATACCATATACACGCACACTCTTGATTTAGATGTGTTTTCATAAAAGAATTTTTATTTCAGAAAAATACAAAAGAGTTTTCATTTTGGAAAAATACCGTTTTGGTTTTTGGAGTTTAATATATACATGTGTTTTAACCAACACTATTTTAGATCTTACTGTCAAAAACATAGATATTTCATCATGTATGTATCATTTTCATACACTCTATGCTTTATAAGTATTTAAAATATCTTGTTTTTGTATTTGGAGAAGTTTTGGAAAAATAAGTTTTGAAAAACCAATTTGGAAAAATACATATTTTGTTTTTTAGCCAAAATTTCTAAGTTACAAAAATAGTTCCAAATGTTTGTAACATGTCTTGATTTTACTCAAACATGTTTGTATATCAAAGTATAATACTGAAACTATTTTTGTATAATTTTAGAGATTTTATGGGATTTTATCAAAGTCAGAAAGCTAAGTTTTTAATCCCTATTTAGTTCTGGTCTGGCTTCTGCCGGTAGACCAGACCGGTCAACCGAGCTAGGAGTCGGTCGACCGAGTCGGTCGACTGACGTGTGCAAACGTGCACGCCAGTTTCGGCTGGAGGGCCGGTCGACCGACCCGGTCGACCGCTAGAGAGCTTCTGCTCTCTAGAAAGCCCCGGTTGACCGGGCTGGTCGACCGGCAGAGAGCTTTACTCTCTGTTCCAGGCCACGGTTAACCGGCCGGTCGACCGAGACTCCAACGGTCAGATTTCTGACCGTTGGCGGTCGACCGGGCCGGTCGACCGACAGCAGTCAGAACTGCTGACTGGGCTGTAACGGCTAGTTTTTGAGAGCCCTATAAATTGGGTCTCTCTTGGGCTGTTTTAGCTAAGATTTTTGGAGAGTGTTAAAGCTAGTTTTTCCTACTCTATTAAGAGGTTTTCTCCATTAGTTTGAGAGCAAATATTTCTAATCAAAAAGGAAGTTTTTCAAGAGTGTTTTCAAAGTGATTTCTTGTGTTTTCCTCCACACATTCCATCCTAGTTTTCTCACACAAATACTTGAGCTATCCATTGCTATATCAACCTATAGGGATCTTTGTTGTGAGAGGATTTTAGGTGATCAAAGTGTTGTGATCACCAAAGTTCTACTTTGTACTTTGAGGAGGCGGACTTGCGGGTTCGCGGAGTTTCGAGTTCTTGTGTGAACTCTTTGTAGAGGTGCGGCCTCGGCAAGCTAGTGGGCTTGCAGCGTGTTCTTACGGGAACAAGAGAGGGACTAGAGACTCCAAAGAGCTTGTAGGTGTTGTGGCACAAAGTGATCCGGTGGGATCGATTTTAGTGGAAATCCTTCATAGTGTTGAAGGCGGGGACGTAGAGCAAGTGTGCTCGAACCTCGAAACAAATCTCCGGTGTTGCGATTGCTCTCTCTATCTCTTACTTGTCTATATATCTTGCATGCTAATATTGTCTTTATCTTTATATGCTTGATATATTGGGTGCTTATTGTTATATGCTTGGGGATTGTTTGCTAATACTTGTATTCAACCAAGAGAGCCAACGCGGCATCTCAACTCTTATTTAGAGGAATCTTGAGGAGTTAGTCCAGAGCCCTTCACCGGGAATCCGGCTACACTCTTGTGTTATACTTGGTGTTTAGTTTAAAAAGTTTTAGTTTGCATTAATAAGTTTTTAATTCCGCATTAATTGTCCATTAGATTAGCTAGTCACCTATTGATTACAATTATCCCATGATGATATGGAATCGACTTCTAGACTGTAGAGCCATTTCTTTGCTAAGTCTTTCAAAGAGAATGAAGCAAAATGTAATTTAATGGCATCTGCTGATTTAGGTTTCATAGATATGAATCCGAGGATGCATACTTTTTCATAAGGGAATTTGAGAAAGTATGTCTAATGAGAAGAGTGTTGACGTATTGTGATTTCAGCTCAAATTGGTTGTCTCCCACATCGGGGAGCTGAATGCAAGATGGAAGAGAGGTCCTGATAGGATAGAACCTTTCTTGCAGTGATGGTGGTTGTGCCATGTGTGAATCAAATTTTTGTTCGGGTGGTGAACTGTTCCAGTTAGTCTAGATGCGACTGAGTCTCTTGACCAAGCTCACATGCACAGTTAAACAAGCAAGTTCACCTAATCAATCAAGAAAAAAAGAAAAATCAAAAATCCTAATCTAGGGTAAGCCCGGACCTAGAAAACTCCTAACTTTAGACTATCTTTGGGAGTATATTGCTGACCTTAACCACAAGTTAATCGGCCAGGTAGGTGGCATGATCAGTAGGAGGCATCCGTCAAAGACGGGCCTAATTATGCCAAACCACCAACCTTTCGGGTTTCGGCCCTCAATCCCTGCCTTAGACACCGATTTAGCAAAAGTTAATTTCGAACAATTTCCTCCTTCAATCAATCTCTTAAAGACTCCGAATTAACCTAAGGCCAACGTCTAGTCAATTTTTAATTTATGGTTAGGGTTGTGAGTGCAACGGAGATGATTTGTGGGCCAAGGAAGGGTAATGGCATCCCTACCTTATATTGTTTATGGGTTTTGCCCTTAAAGTGATTTTGTGCACGTGTAAAGCAATAGACAAAAATTCACTCAAAAGTAGTCAATCAACAAAGGGTGCTTCCTAGTCTATATGCAATGCGAATGTACCTTATCGTCAGTACTCTTCAACAAAAATTAAAGAAATTTAAATAGACACATGCCTATGATGCCAGAGCCTAAATTTTTTAAATTAGTAAACTAATAGGTTACTGTTAATTAGTTAGTAGTATGCAGGGTGATCACAAAAAAAATTATCAAAGCAGTAAACAGGACTTTGCAATTTGCAGCAACCTGCAAAAGATCAATTAGTAGTGATCTGCTAAGGCCGCAGAAATGCTGCAATTATCACGTTTGCAAGGCTATTTAGTAGGCTCTATTGCTCTGCCTTCTAGCACAGTGGCACATGGCAGCTATATGTCCTTAGCTGCAGCTAGTTTTCCTGTTATCAGATCCTGCAAAGCAAAAACAAATAATTAGTTTTAGAGAATATCATACCATTCCCTCCCCGGCAACGACGTTAAAATTTTGATTGACAGAGAGATTTGAATAGAAATAAAGAAAGAGTTAGAGTTAGAAAGTTATTAGTCTCTTCTCAATATACCCTGTAGCAAGGGCTAAACGGGTCAATCCACAGGGAAGGATGTGATGGTAGCTTTTCGGAACGATTTCTCTAACAGTTAGCTTGGAAAAAAAAAGATATCGATTGTAAGCAAGTATTTTAAATAGAAAGAATAAGCATAGCCAATTGATCATCTACCACAACCAAACACTAGTCTATCAAAAATAAATATCATGTTGAACCTATAAAAATTAACCCTAGATTGTTGCTTCAAATCCAAGAAAGAAAAGTAAGAAAGAGATTAAATCCTGTTTACAGTACACTAGATAAAACTAAGCATTGGCTTATCAAAGTCCCAAAATATAGTTTAAGAAAAGCAATTTTTACTTAACGTTAAACCATCAACGCACCTAAGTATAAACCAAGAATAATTATTAAATAGTTGATCGGCAAAAAGCAAGCACTAAAATAAGAGAAGGAAGTGTGGGTTGATGTTACTACTTTTGCGGTTCTTCCGTAGTAGCGAAGTGGCTATACGGGTCATATCCACAGGGAGGGAGAGCGATGGAAGCTTGATGCGGCTTCAAAGTTTAAGAAGAAAGAAAGTTCTTGTTTCCAAATAAAGAATTGAAAAGTGAAAACAAGTTGTTTTTAAGAATTGTTAGAAAATATTTTGGTGGTTTGTAAAAGTGAATTTTTTTTTCTTAGTTGTAAAAATGCATGGCTAACTTTCTACTAAGTGCTCCCACTAATTTCTAACTTTTAGAAGATAGCCTTACGATGGATCATAGGCGAACACAACCCTTTTGTATTGGAACTATTCACGTGGAAATCGAGTGAAAGTTCATCCTAAAAGTTAGCTTTATACAGCAAAAACTCGGACATTCCCTTATCAAGATCCAATAGAAAGCGAGAATAAGGGAAGGCACGAGTGCACTAACGGTATCAACAAAGTTAAATGGAAAAGTCTCTAACTTACAATAACAAGTAAAGTACACAACCCATAGATCATCAAAAAACTCATTAAGTATGAAGTATAAGAAAGTAAATACTTGTAAGTAAATTAGAGTTAGAACCTTCGTCTTAAGATGCTATAGCTCTTGTTTGCACAAGACTTGTTTGACCCTATTGACTCATGTGGGTTATCAATCAAGTGTTAGATATTAGTGGGTTAGTAGTTAGTTAGCCATGCTAATGAAAAGTTAGTTAGCCATAAAAGTAAAAGAAATAACAAAGGAAAAGAAGTGGAGAGAGGGAGTTGCACTATAAGAAAACAAAAGAAAGAAAAGTTAAAGAAAGGAAGTTACACTACAACAAAGTAAAAGAAAAGAAGTGAAGAAGAAGGAAGTTACACTATAACAAAGAAGTAAAAGTAAATGGCAAAGACAAGTTAATGGAAAGAAGGAAGAGAAGTAGTACTTGTATTAGCTTGTCACCCTTCAAATACAACACTTACACAATCTCTCTCTTTCACTCTAATGGCTAAAGCTAAAACTAGAAGAAGCAAACTAAAGCAACTACAATTCCTAGCAACAAAACACAAATTACAACTCTATTCTCTAGATCTGCTCAAACTGAAGACCCCTGGGGGTATTTATAGGCACCAGGGGAAAGGGGGCCACGTGGATGGCACGTGGCCCAAAGAGCAGGCGCGCGCGCGCCCAAAGGGCCGCAGATACGCTACCTGGGCCGCGTTTCTGTGGCCCCACCAGGGCGGCGTGCGCCTGGCTTCTGGCAGCGCTCCGTCCCATCTATCTTCTGACGCCATGATGTCTTGGATTCGTTATTTGATGCCCTGTACTGACAAAATCTTCACTCTAAAGTTAATGGCTACTTGGTAGGTCTTTAATCACCAATTAAATGGTGATTTAAGTCTTCTTCTTCATTTGCACACTATGGACCTAGGATCAAGCAAGTAAGGTTTTATTAGCAGAATTTTATATGAAATAAATTTGAGAATGTGATGAAAATGATGAAAAATTAGAGACTAATTAATAATATACCCTAAATCTAGTTTAACTCAATTCATTACTAATCTTTAAGAATTATTTACTTACCCCATGGTTTTTAACATGCATAGAGTTAAATTAATTTATCTTCATAGATCTAGGTTTTACTTAGTGGAGAGATTAGCAAGCTACTAGGGAATTAGTTGCACATAATTATGGTAGAATTTAGCATGGTATTTAAAGATTGCATAAAAGAGATAAAACGAGAATGAAAGGGACACAAATTAAGATATCAAAGAGATTGAAAAAGAATAATGACCTTGTATTGAATCTGTTACCAACTCAGTAAAAAGCCTTCTCCTTTCTTCAACTCTTCTTCAAAGTAAAAAGAACTAGAAAAATACAAGTAAATTCAGAAAGAAAGAGAACCTAGAGAAAACTCTAGACTTGAGCTTCTGAGATCTACCCTCCTTTGTTGCTCTGCAGGGTTTCTATAAGAGATTTGAGATATAGAGTCCCAGTACAACTCTACCATGAAAACGCGGTGATAACCGACTCCAAACTACCACGAAATGTGGCCTGGCCACGCGCTTTTTCGTGTGGCCTCCCCTGGTCCGTCCATCTGGAAATCTATCCTCTGCTCTTGATTTTGGGCTCTGAATTTTGAAATATGATGATCTCTTTGAATGACTTGGAGACTAAGCTATCTCTAAATCCGAATCAAATTCAGATTTTCTCCCCTTTATCTTTATCTTATAGTGCAAGCAACCAGGTCCAAATAGAAGCCCACCTCTATCTTTAATTAGGATTAGGATCCATCTTGTTCTATTCTTCTCCTCTTTTAGATTAATACAAATCTAAATAGGATAGAAAAGATGCTTCCTTTATCTTTCCTAATTACTTTTATTTTCATATTTCTTGTGGGCTTTTGGCTTCTTTTGGGCTTTGAATCTTGGAGGCCTGTACTTACTAAACAATAAATGAATTAAATAATAATATTTATAAAAATTAAGTATGAAAATGTGAATGAAAATAATGCATTTTTGATGACAATCACTGAGCAGGTGGTGACAATCTTCTCAACAACGATAACAAGCTCAAGATATCAGAAGTTTAGCACCCCGAGAAGTTAGTCGAACAAACGATCCCAACTACTACCTTTTTCACAAAATTGTTCACCATCCTACCAGTAGATTCTTCATCCACAAAGACAAGATCCAAGCATTGTTTGACGTCGGTGATCTGACTCTGAAATCGGAGCAAAAGAATATCACTATTTGGACACATATATTGTATATTTGTTATTACACTTTTACATATATTCTGTAATAAATATTGCAATGAACTTGTCATAACTTCTAAATCATGCAAGAAATGATCAAATAAGGAAGATAAGATATAGCCAACTAAATCAAATTCTGAGGAGATTTAAATCACAACTGAAGATCAGAACTTATTAAAAGGATAACCCCAGATCAGAATCAGTTAAACCAGATTGTTGAAGATCAAGTTGGTTAACTGAAGAATCAAGAAGATAACATCAGTTCTGAATTCCAAATTGAAAAACCAACATGAGATAAAGGAGAATCGAGAATCAACGAACGCGCGCTCCCCCAGATTTGGCCCTAAGGCCAGACTTTTTCCGCGAAAACGTGGGCCAAATCGCGTTTTCACAGCCATGTGATGAGATCAGGGGAGCGTTTGTTTCTCCTATCTTCATACGCTCTGCCCCTTTTTCTTTTTCCTATAAATGCTAGCTTTTCTGAAGAAAAATGTACGCTGGAGGGCTGTAAAGGCTATGTTAAAGAGAGAAGTGTGTGTTGAATTATAATGTGAGATTGGAGAGTTTGTAACGATGATTTATGAATGAAATTTAATCTTTTTCAGTTCAGATTGTGCACATTATCAGTCTAAGACTTCTCTACTCTTTCTTTTGACTTCTGGTCGGAAAAATAAAGCGATTTTAGTGGATGAAATATTACAATGGAATGATTCCAATTACAAAAGAGAGAAGAAAATCTAGATCTCCCCTTTGTTTAGGGCTGGGTTCTTGATGTGATGATGGAGAGTGACTCTTGTACTCCGTTGACTGGCTGAATGACAAGCTTATCTCTGGGGTGCTCTCAGAAAGTAATTAGAAAAGTGTTCTTCCATACTAAGTGTTTAGTGTCCATTGATTTCTTCTTTTTTCTCTCTCTGAACCTCTGTGGTTGAAAATTAAGAAGTTTTTAACTAGAGAATTCTCAATCCTCAATTTAAAAAGCCTCCTCTCTCCTTCATAGCTCTTGAGGCTATTCATAGGGTTCATAGGGGTATAATTGTCCCATAGAATCCCTCTATAATGGGGATTAACGCTCACATTATATGGAAAATCAATTGACCAAGCAATGGGGGACAGTTATAACAGAAACGCGGGTCTCACATTGGACACGGATCTTGCGTTATTATGTAGACACAGAACTCAAAGTCTGCATCTCAGTCAGAATGCGGAGTTGCTCAGACCCCGTGAAATGCGAGATATGGAGTTGCTCAGACCCATGTGAGACGCGAAGTTACTCAGACCCGCGTTTAAGGTGACATGCAGAGTTGCTCAAACCCGTGTTTTGAAGTCCATATTTGCCTATGGACGCGAGGTTCACGTTTTAGTTAAAACTCGACTTTCTGGTTGAAGTGAGGCACACATATTGAGAACTTGTCTTTTAGTGATTTTTAGACAACCTACAGAACCCCCTCCAAAGTTTTCGACACTCCGCAGTTGACTAGCATGGATTTCAAAATACTTTGAACTTCATTTTGATTTGAGGCTTCCCATGATTGGACTGGCAAATTTTCAAGATGCCCTAATCTTGATCTTATCTAGATTCGGGTCTTCGTGAGTGTAATGTCGAACTGTTTGAAGCCTCCAGAAAAGATCATCAGGAGTGTCTTAAATATTCAGTCTAGCACTTGTATGAGTTTTGGTTTATTTGTTGGTGTACTATTGAACCAGCAGAGTTGTCAATTACTTTTGTCAGTGCACTATTGAATGATTGTGGAAGCAAGAACATACTCTTTGTATGGGGGAGAGAATGCAACCTTTGTTGATGAAGAGACCGGTCTTATCTGTTGAAGACGCGACTCTTGTCTTGTCCTCGAAACACGAGGATCGCATTAGATGTTCTGAATGTGAGCCTCACGTTGAGCTTGTTGAAGTGTGACTCTTATGAAATGCGGGGTCACATTGGAAGCTTCCAGATGCAAGCTTCATTTGCTTCAAACGCGAAGATCGGCCATTCTAGATGCGGATGTCCTTGGAAATCGGGTCTCCTCAGTTGTCATCTTTTGTTCGGTAATTCTGTTAAGGAATTAAGAAGGGTACTGTTAGAGGTGTGATATTAACTTTACAGGGGTTAAATTCATGATTAGAACAAATTTTATAGACTGGGTATTCTGTTGGTGAGAATAACAAGTGGAGTTTGATCAACTGGGATTTATGGAGATTTTTACTGTCAGTAATATAATGTTAACTTGACGGGTTTGGATTGTAGTTTGAGCAAATTTAATTATCAGAGGTGTGATATTAAATTGACAAGGATATATGCTGGAGTTATGATATTAACTTAGAAACAAGAAGTTCTCATTTTCATTGAGAAACTGAGAAAATCACTGTCATAGATTTAGTGTTAACTTAACAGCGGGATGAATGCTGATATTAACTTAGCATTGGATGTCTCGATTTTGATGAGAAAGCTCGAGGGAAGATCATTGTCATAGGTGTAGTATTTAACTTAACAATGAAATAGATGATAGAGGTGTGATCTTTTGACTTAGCATTTCTTGAAAATTGAGAGAATCACTGTGATAGGTATAATATTAACTTAATAGAGATTTGTATTGCTATATGAGCAATTTTGGTCAGAAGTATAATTTTTAACTTTGCCAGGGAATTTTGTGATTTGAGCAATTTTGTGGATTTGTCATTCTATTGAAGAGAATTGACAAGTTGAAATTTTATTTGCTGGAAAAATTGAGAGAAATCACTGTTAGAGGTATAATGTTAACTAATAGTAGGGTATGCCAGAGGTATAATGTTAACATGACAGGTTTGATCTGTGATAATTTCACTAAGAAAATAATTATAGCTTTTTTTAGTTCTACCATTCCATGGGCAGGAATTGGTAAGAGCTTTTGGAGGGGAAGGCGGGATAAGTTCCCTTAGGATTTTTAGTAAACTCTCAGCTATTAACAGATTTGGTATGCCTTTACCAACTACCATTTGAGTTGGCCTAGCCATGCTATTCCCTTCGGCATGATGAGTTGTCAAGAATTTTTCGTTAGGCTTAAATGCTACCCGTTAGCCATCGCAGTTGGATGAGCGTAGTGTACCTCTTGGGTTTTCACTGTGCAGACAAGCTGGGGATCACAGATATGAATTCCATGGGGTTTTTTCCAGAGATTAACCTTCCTTGTGGAGTCCTCTGTTACGCCCCGCTTCCCAAAATACGCTGGAGCGGAGACGTGATGCGACTCGACGACGCATATACGCAAGGAAAATACCTCACGTATACGCGCTAAGCCTTAAGTAACCCGAAACAAGCCATAAATCGAAGCTATAATGAATCATGATTACTGCAATATCACATATAGGCATCCACACATGATATCATATGAATCAAGAACTATAATAACGAATGAATCTGATATATCGAGAATAAAGAAATAACAAAAAGACAAGAGTGATGAGAATACCAGAATTAGGTAGAGAGACTTCAGCCTTGCGAAACATACGGTCTCAACGAACACCTGAATAATAGAAGAAAGCGTCCAATATCTAGACGCACAAATTCAAGGTCGTCAGAAAGCGACTTGGTGAGTGGTGTGTAAAGAGAAGTACTCGTACATATAAATAATATGCACAAAAAAATAATAAGATAAACTGCGGATATAAGATAACCAAATAACATGGTAAACAATGAACTGAAGGATAACTGAATAACAACATGCATGAAAATAAAAAGCCAACTAATACAACTATCAACAAACAATTGATGTCAAGATATGTAACCTAGCATATGTCACTAGTCTGGTTGGTTATTATTAGCTTAACTAATGTAGTACTTAGCTGTGTCCCATACTACAGCCGTTTTCCCACATATCAAACAAAGTTATCGTTGATGTAACTGCCTGCCAATATAATGCATGTGTTTTGCAAGGGTACTGTGCATGCCCGGTACCATGGTCTAACACCCCCGGCACTGAACCAGGACAAGCCGCAAGGCTCTAATAACTGAAGACCACAGCCCCACATGAAAAGACAACTAGTGTGGCGCCGTAATCCGGGCATAGCCCTGACAACTGACAACTGAATAACTAGGTAGCCATACTTCCTTTTCCCCATGGTTGGAACCTACAACTCGATACCATAATAAGTCCTTCCAAAATACACGTCATGCATCATCAGGAAATTACCCCTGTTCCCCAAATTATGGTGTCTTTTATTAACAAGCAACAATATGAGTTATTATTAAGAGTAACTGATATCTCCAACAACTACTGATGTCAATACTAACTAATAATTGACAACTGACAACTGATATCTGACAACTGAGTAGCTGACAACTAATATCTGACATCAGAGATAGGATACTGGAGATATAGCCACTAACACAACGGTGTCACTAATAATTGGTAACTGGTACCAATCTCTGCCAACTCCTATAAACTCTGAACACATCATATGATCACCAACAAATAATCTCACCAATAACTAATAAAGTGATGACCGCTATCTGATAACTCTGAAGTGCAAGATCACCGATATCTACTAGATTACTATCACAATACCTCAATCTTTGTTAACTGAAGTAATCAATAACTAAACATGAAGCACATGGTATGTCCTCGAGATCAACAAGTCAACGGATACCAAAATCATAACGAAGTAAGTGAATCATCCTCAAACAACATATGGTCTAGAATATCTACTTCTGATACTCAACATCAACAAATATCATCTAAATAAATCCTAGATACTCACAACTATAAATCCATATGCTGGTCTAATCATCAAGAAATCAAATCTCTTAGTAATGTAACATCATAACAAGTCTGTCGTCAATACCCGAATGAATCATCATCTAAGTTATCACCAAATGACAGAATAACAGGTCTGAGAAGTACTCTATATGAAATATGTCATCCGTCCTCAAATATGAACTGGGCCAACTAACCAGTGGATCGAAATGAGTCACTGTCTAAGGTACATCAAAACTAGGCCTAAGCTAACAGCGATAAACTACCAACACATGAAATGACGCTGATACAAGCTCATATTAACTACATAAATAAAGTGAACAATCATGGATGTCTCATGATGTGATACGAGTAATCAACGAGTAAAATATAAAAGAAAATCACATGAAATGATAAGAGTAACATGTAAATGCATACCGACAACGGTAAATACACAAGAACAAATACTCACATGAAATGATGCGGTTTCGGAACCGAATCGCCGTCTATTCTTCACTGCACGAACTGATACTGATTTACGGATCATCCCATGAATCAGACTTCAAATCGCCATTGTATCGGGTCCACAACGAGTACGAATCCGAATCGGGTCCGGATCACCTGCAACGGTTCGAATCTTACCAAACGAATCTTAAACACTGCAACACGCAACTGAACACATAAACTCACACAAACATACCCTCGTATACGTATACACTCCACAATATACACGCATAACATACTTGTACAGCCGCATATATACGTATACAAGTATACACATACATACACCTCTATACATACATATATATATACATATGTATATACTAACGATCATGCATTCATACACGTATACGCTTATATACATACATACATATCCATCACCTACTCATCCATGCTAACGCATGCTCACACAAAATCATGCATATACATTTATAAACACACGTATCTAATATAATTACACATACATACATGCATGCATATAATTAAAAACATACCCACTACCTTAAACATAACACATAACACACATACATGCACACACCACAAATAATAACTACACTAGATACATAAAATGAAAGAGGAGTGAGATGAAGACTCACCCACGGACTGAGGGTGAACACGGCCGCCGACGGCGGCCCGCGGAGGAGTGTTAATGCACCGTGGATGTTCCGGCGAGGCGATAGAGGATGACGAAGTGCCCGTGGAGGGAATCGGGGAGTCCGGAGGCACACCAGAGTTCACTGGAGAGATGGAGTCGGCCTGGACCTTACTGCGGCTGCTGCTGGAGTGCTGTGTTATCACTGTTGCTGCGGTGTGTTGTGCTGTCGCTGCTGATCTGCCAAGCCTACTGAAGGAGAGGGAGATCTTCCAGGGGGAGAGCATGGGCTGCTACGGCTTGGAGAAGAGAGGGCATGGGGCTGGCTGGGGCTTGGGCGGTGCTGCCTGCGGACCAAGGCTGCAGCCTGGGCTGCTGCCGTTGGGGCGCTAGCCTTCAAGGGGAGGGATTCGGCCGAAGCTGCGGGTGGAGGCCTGGTGCGCAAGGAGAGGAGATCCGGTTGGGGGATGGCTTGGACGCCATGGTGCCCGGCCATGGGCTGTGGCTTGCGGCAGGGCCTGGAGGAGGCTGGGCGCTAGGAGGAGGCCAAGGAAGAGAGGCACAACTTGGAGAGAAGGGGGGAGATGCCAGCCAAGGGGGCATGGCCTGGCTATTGGCAGCTGTGCGCTCCCAACCAAGAAGGAGGGCATGGCTCCGGTAGTAGGGATCACCGGGGAGGAGGAGTGGAGTCTCTTGGCGGCGGGAGGAGCTTCGGTGATGGGGATTTGGAAGATGAAGGAGGAGGCAAGATCTTGGAGGAGATGGGATTAGGGATTAGGTTTAGGTTTAGGGTTAAGAAATATATGATAAGATTATATATTGGGGGTTTAAATAGTGGGTATTGGGTTATTGGGTTTGGGGTTTGGATCAATAGGTTAATGGGCATTGGGTAGTGGGTTTGGGTCTAATTGGGTTTGGGTTGAAGTTGATGCTATTGGTATAGGATCGTGAGCTATAGGGTAATGGGGAAAAGGCTAGGGAAGAGGAAAGGAAAGGAAATAACAAGAAGAAGAACAACAACAATAACAACAACAACAACAACAATAATAATAACAATAATTAACATATTAATACTAATAACACTAATAACATTCGTGCTTAATCATAAAATAATAATAATTGTAGATACTAATAAAATAATAATGATAAGAATAACAATGTAATAATAACAATAACAACTACTACTTTACAATAATAATAGTGATAGTAATTAATAATATTATTAAATAAAACTAGTAATAACACATAAAGGTAATTTATCATATAATATCTAGGAAACAAATTTAAATATTAGTATCATTAATAATAAGAAAAGAAGAAGTCATAAATTAAGTTAATAATTAACAACAACAATAATAATAATAGTAATAACTACCACTAATAATATCAGTAAATAATAAGAATGATATTAGAAATAATATTAATAAGAAACTAAAAACACAGATAAGAAATAATGGTAAAATATACATAAAGCTCAAATATCATTTACTATCTTAAAAATAATTTGCATATTTAATAATACTAATAATCACAGGAAAAAATAATAAATTAAGTGATTAAAAAAATTATCAGTAAATCAAAATAAATACTTTAAGAAAATAAAAATACAGCATTACTAATTAGGGATATTACATCTTTTTTGATCATCATTTGGTTACTACACTTTGATATGAATGTGAAAACAATGGAAGGTTCTGCAAAGATGCGTCATGAACATTCTTCAATGAGTTTGGCTTGATAAACCATCAGATGAACTCATTCTATCCTCCATGAGAGTTGATCGATTGCCACATCTTGATATGAATATGGATACAATGGAAAGGTTTTGCAAAGATGCGTCACAAACCTTCTTCAATGAGTTAAGCTTGATAATCTATCAGATAAACTCATTCGATCCTCCATGAGAGTCTATCAATCACCACATCTTGATATGAATGTGGATACAATGGAAAGATTCTGTAAAGATGAGCCAAAAACTTTTTTCAATGAGTTTGGCTTGATAAATCATCAGATAAACTCATTCAAGTCCACCATCTGAGTATTCAGATGCCTTGTCATCGGTCGAGCTTTGATCAATCGAGCTGGAGAAGGGAGGTATGCCAATATTACATATTGAAAAGTCAGGTTAGATAACCATCCTTCCGAAACAAGAGGAATGATTAGAAAGAAGAATACCCTAAATTGTTTCTTAGGCATGCTCGACTTCAAAATATAACTTATTCTTCTAAGTTGAAGATGGATTCATGTCTATATACTAGAGAAGACTGACAAGGCTAAAAAACTTACCATTTTGCCTTTATCTTTTCTTTGATGTTTACATCATGCATCATAATGTCTCCAATGTTTGGTCCGCTCGGCGTCGATCGACCGTAATGTGATCCATTGAATGAAGAAGCTTTTCTTTGCCGCTCTTTCAAACATCTTAGATTTCAAACCCCATCTATTTGATTAGGGTGAAGCTTCGATTAGAGGTGTAGTATTAAATTGATCTTGAGAAGAGCAACAAAGCTATAACTGAAGTTTTTAACTTTGTTTTTTCTTCAATATTGACATTATGCATCATAATGTCAGAATTTTCGGTCGGCTCGGTATCGATCAACCGTGATGTGATCCATTGAATGAGAATGCTCTTCTTTGGTGTTCTTCCAAACATCTTGAATTCCAAATCCTAATCCATCTGATTGGTCAGGATCGAGCTTTAATAAGAGGTGTAGTGGTAACCTGATCTTGAGAAAATTGACAAAGCTAAAATCAAAGTTTCTAACTTTGTTTCTTCAATATTGACATCATGCATCATAATGTCAGCAGTGTTCGGTCAGCTCAGTATCGGTCGATTGTGATGTGATCTATTGAATGAGAATGATCTTCTTTGGCATTTTCTCAAAAATCTTGGATCTCAAGCCCTAATCCATCTGATTGATCAGGATGGAGCTTCGATCAGAGAGGTGTAGTGTTAATCTGATCTTGAGAAGAGTGACAAAGCTAAAACTGAAGTTTCAAACTTCGTTTCTTTAATATTTACTTCATGCATCATAATGTCAGCAATGTTCGGTCGGCTCGGCGTCGATCGACTATGATGCTATCCACTAAATGAGAATGCTCTTCTTTGGCGTTCTTCCGAACAACTTGAATCCTTAACCCTAATCCATCTGATTGATCTGGGTGAAGCTTGATCAGAGGTATAGCGTTAACCTGATCTTGAGAAGAGTGCTAAAGCTAAAACTAAAGTTTCTAACTTTATCTCTTCAATATTGACACATGCATCATAATGTCAGCAATTTTCGGTCAGGTCAACGTTGATCGACCGTGATGCGATCCATTGAAGGAAGAAGCTTTTCGTTGGCGCTCTTTCAAACATCTTGGATCTCAATCCCAAATTCATCTAATTATTCAGGGTGAAGCTTTAATTAGAAGTGTAGTATTAATCTAATAATGAGAAGAGTGACAAAGCTAAAACTGAAGCTTCCAACTTTGTTCCTTTAATGTTGATATCATGCATCATAATGTAAGTGGATGCGAACCTCGCGTTGTTATGTAGACGTGACACTCAAAGTCTGCATCTCAGTCAAAACGCGGAGTTGCTCAGACCCACGTGAGATGCGATACACGGAGTTTCTCAGACCCAAGTGAGATGCGAGAAGCGGAGTTCCTCAGGCCCACGATAGATACGAGAAGTGGAGTAGCTCAGACCGCATAAGACGCGGGGTTACTCAGACCCGTATTTAAAGTAACATGCAGAGTTGCTCAAACTCGCGTTTTGAAGTCTGCGTTTGCCCTTGGACGCGAGGATCGCGTTTTAAGTTAAAACACGACCTTCGTATTCGAGTGAGGCTAGCGTTTGGAGGACTTGTCTCTTAGTGATTTTTACACAGCCTACACAATTCTACTTTCTTAATTTCATGATTTGTTTATGCTTTCATTAATCATCTCATCTTCTCTTTATAGCTTCTATAACCACTTCACTTTTTTCAATAGCATCTGGAGGAGGGAGACTTCAAGGTGACATCATTAGCAGTGACCCAAGGCTCTATGCATCATTTCGGGGTCCTAATTTTCTATCTCTCTAACTTCTATCACTCTACTTTCAATTAATGCGTCTCACATATGAGTAAGTGTTTCTATTATTTCATTTCATTGACTTTAATTCATCTTTTCATTTTCTTCTTCTCAATTCCCTTTTCTTATTTTTCTTATAGATCGGTGATTTTTCCAATCGTAATCCATATTTTTAATTGAAGTTTAATTCTAAAACAAGATTGCAACTTTCACATAAATATTTCCCAGCTAGATTAAAAATTAGATTTAGATTTTTTTTTTAAAACTAAAATTTTAACAAATCTCTATGGATTCGACCTTGTTCTTGCCAC
The DNA here is from genome assembly GCA_038442645.1 of Agave tequilana. Classification (NCBI taxonomy): domain Eukaryota; kingdom Viridiplantae; phylum Streptophyta; class Magnoliopsida; order Asparagales; family Asparagaceae; genus Agave; species Agave tequilana. Next base: position 36,400 of record JAVJIF010013974.1, on the reverse strand, counting down.
TATATACTTCTCTTAAAAAAATTTCAAAGCAAGATTAGGTTTTTATTATCTGTCATGGTTCAAATAACGATAAAAAATTTTACAACCTTCGAACCGTGAATATTTTTGGCGTCGTTGCGGGGGACTTGTGATTATTTTTATTTTTGAAAATCAACATTTAATCTTTTTTAGTTTTTAATTTAAAAACTTTAAAATTCAAAAAAAAATATTTATTTTCTTTCTTTTTCATCCCTAAGAATTAACTTCAAAATTGTCTTTTTGCAGGGATTTTCCATGAACAAAGTGAAGAGGAGCTTGCTTGCTTTGAGAGGTATAAGTTAGACAAGAAGGAGGCTAAGAAAGTTGTTCAGAAAGCAAGACCTAAAGTGTACAACGAAGTGTATTGTAAGTACACCTAGAGGGGTGAATAGGTATACGGCTAATCTAAGGAACAGAATGCGGAAATTAAAACTTAATTGCATCACACTTAATTTAACCAACGAGTGTAGCTGAATTCTCGGTGAAGGGCTCCAGACTAACTCCTCTTGATTCCTCTGAATAAGAGTTGAGGTGCTATATGAAGCTCTCGTGGTTAAACACAAGTGACGCACACAAACAACACAAGCATATATATGATATGGCAATATGATGCAATGCTTAAAGTAATAGAGAGAGAGTTAGAGAAAGTGGATCAATGCAAACACACAGATATGTTTCAAGGTTCGAGCATACAGCTCTACATTCCCGCCTTCACACAGAAGGATTTTCACTAACTTATCCACATAGGACTCCCACACAGGGAACCTCCACTGAGGATTTTGGACAATACAATAACCTGGAGTACACAACTCCTCTCTCAACCAAATACAACCTCTCACTAGAGTTTAGGCATAAAGCCACTCAAACACAATCACCTCACACTTGAGGGATGGGCACAAAGCCAAACAACCAATCAACCTCTCACTAGAGGGATAGGGCACAAAGCCACCACTCCAATAATCAACCTCTGCACAAGAGGGATATCACAAATAAGGAGGGTTTATAACTTGGTGGTTTCCACAACCACAAACTAATTTCCCACAAAGATAAAGATCCTATAGAGAGGATAGAATGATAAGTTTAAGTGTGAGAAAACAAAGTGTTTTGAATAAAGAAAATCACTTGGGAAATTCTCCAAATAGATATAGAATTTTAGACCAAAAATAATTCTCAAAAGACTATTTTCTTTGAATTAACAAACATTTTAAAAACTAATGAAGATTGATATTTTAAACCAAAAACTCTTTTGAAAAACTTGCTCTTAAAACGCTTGAAAAGATCTGAAATTTTTCTCTCTAAAAACTTCTTGAGAAACATCTCTCAAATGGGATATATACAGCCCATTACAAAATCTGCCCGTTGGCAGGCAGAAAGGTCAAAAATGACCTTCCGGTCGACCGGCCGTTCGACCAGTCGACCGGTCAAATTTAAGACCGTTGAGCCTGCCGGTCGACCGCCCGATCGACCGCGCCTAGAACCAGAGAGCAACAGCTCTCGGCGGTCGACCGCCCGATCGACTGGGTCCACCCGAGAGTGGGCTGACTTCTGTCAGTCGACCGCTCGGTCGACCGGCCAAACAAGCTGGACTGCGTGCATGTCCTTGTGCACGTTGGTCGACCGGTCCAGTCGACTGACCACTGGTCCGGTCGACCGTTCCGGTCGACCGCCAGGGCCTGGCAGGGCTATTTTTAGAACTTAAAACTTGGGTTTTTAATTATCAAATAAACCCCATAAAATCTCTAAAAATTCACAAAAATAGTTTCAGTATAATACTTGAAATCACCTAGAGGGGGGTGAATAGGTGATTATGCTAATAAATGTATAAATTTAAAAATGAGATGATACAACAATCACTCAAAACAAGATTAGAAGCCAAATACCCCGTGAAGGGCTCTGAACTCCTTTCTCGTGATTCCTCTAAATAAGAGTTTGAGATGCGCAATGCATCTTGTTGTAAGAGTATAGATCGACAATATAAGAATGAATGAAAAGTAAGTAAATAACACAAGTAAACCAATCGCAAACACAAAGATTTGTTTCGAGGTTCGAGCACCCAGCTCTACGTCCCCGCCTTCACCCAGAAGGATTTCCGATCCACTAGAATTTCCACAAAGGATTACAACCACTTGGGAGTACCCAACTGCTCAATCACACTCCTCTAGTCCAGAGGTAGTGGAGCCACAAATACAATAATCACTTGGTGATCAAAAGACCACAAACTCTCTTTTGAAAAACTTTTTTTTACAAAAACCTAGAGAATAATATATAAGATTGAAGCTCAAGGTTTTGTAAGTGATATAAAAACGGAAGAGAGATTTTAAGAACCAAAAACTTTCATAAAACTTTTGAAAATAATAGCCCAAAACTTAAACGAAAGCTCTTTCTCAAGAAAACTCAAAACTTTTGATCTTTGAATTTGTTGTTGTGGAAACCTCTACCCTAATGACCCCTTTATATAGGATTTAGGAAGAGTAAACATAGAAAACTTTTACTTAAATAAAAGAGAAAGAAATTGACCCTCTAATACAGGTAACCATATTTTTTTAAACTTAAACATGTTTTAAAAACATGTTAAAAATCAGCCTCCAGAAAATTAGCCATTACTACAAATCTGGCAGATTGGTCAACTTTGAGCACATTTTTCAGGCTGTAATCGTCCGGATGTAGAATTAGATATATAGGAATAATTTGTAGATATTTAAGTCTTCTTTGTAATACAACTAAAATCAGCTCAATATCATTTTTTAACAGAAAGTTATCAATAAAACACTGACAGGTGTCAAATCAGAAACTGTAAGCTGTTTTCAGAACAAGAACAGAGTTCAAACAAATATTTGACATCTTTAAAATTTGAATCTAAAAATTATTATTGAATAAAAAATTTAGACTGAAAATTAGCTTTGAAATTCAAGTTAAATCATGTTATTTGAATATAAGAATAAAGAGTTATGATAACAACTATAAAAGGGTGTTAAGCAGATCAACGAACTAAAACTGGTTCAAATCTAAAACTCGATATATGTACTTGAAATCCAAAACCGGTTAAACCAAAAACCAAACGTATTGAATTTGTGTATGTGTATTTGAGCTTCAAACGTATATAATATTCTTTAACAAACTAAAAATATAAAAACTTTATAGGAAGGTGTCTCTGAACCACGTTGCCGAGCTAGAGCCTCCTCTCCTATGAAAGAGTCCTTTTGCGCCATCAACCTTTCAATATGCTTTAAGCGCCAATAACCTTGCAACATGCTTAAAGCCATCAAGACTTGTACAAACCTGAAATTCATTATAGAATCTTTATTAGTACCAAATAGCTTTTGTATGTTTTGTTATGATCAAAACTATATAAATGGAGAGTGTAACCTTTTGGGCCAACAATACTTTGATATACAAACATGTTTGAGTAAAATCAAACCATGTTACAAACGTTTTGAACTATTTTTATAACTTAGAAATTTTGCTAAAAATTAAAATCCGTATTTTCCAAAACTAGGATTTTTGAAATGGAAAATCGTTTTCTCCAAAACTCATCCAAATACAAAAACATGATATTGAAACAACATTTAAGCATGTTGTATATGGATATAATCCAATATACATGAAAGATATATATATATCAATTTTTTTGATATTATATCCGAAAATAAGTTTTGTTTAAATACAAAACCCAATTACATGAATAGGTTATTAAAATAAGCTTTTCTAAGAATATGAAGCATACATGTATATAGATCAAATCTAATATACATTAAACCATGAAAACTTGTTTTGATTCTATCTATTCATGAAAACCAAGATCGGTTAAACTAAAAACCGAAACCAATAAACATGAAACTTGTACGTGTTGTGAACTTAAGCATATCACACTATCTAATCTTTAACAATGGATCTAAATTATAAACTAAATAATGTACCGAAGTCTTCTTGTAAAGCGCCATCTCCAAGTCGACTCGATCTAACCATGATCCAACGAGCTTGACTCCAAACGAGTGCTAGATATGAACTTTGACGCTCGGTCTGTTGAATCACCATGTGAAAGCTCCAAAACACCTTTATTGAAGCTAATCACCTACTAATATCTTAGTCAAGTATCTAAAACTAAACATCACAAGATTATTAGTAAACTATAACTACATAATTTAATTATCATCAAAACTAGAGTGGAAGGCCTCTGGGCCAACAATCTCCCCCTTTTTGATGATGACAAAACTCATGGAGTTATATATGCATGGATTAAAGTTAAGCTTCAAAGAAGCTCCCCCTTAACTCATGCATAGCAATAAACAATAAATATATGTAATGAATACTAAACATGAATATGCATCAACATGCATAAATAATGAAATGAACATGCTCTTGATACCAAACTTTTAAAATAAATTCCTTTTCCTTTTTAAAATAAACATGTTCTTAAATAATTGCTCTTGATACCAATAAAAAATTTTAATTTGAAAACTTTATCAATAAAAGCAATAAAAGCTCTTGATACCAATCAATAAAAAATTCTTGATACCAATTGAAAGATAATCAATAAAAGCTCTTGATACCAACAATAAAATTTTTAACAAAAGTTCTTGATACCAATAAATCATAACAACAAAGTATGTTCTCTTGATACAAATATCAACAAAACATCAAGACATCAAACAAACTCTCTTGATATCAATATGAAACAAACTTTGATATAAACTTACAAATAAACAATAAACATGCATATAAACTCAAATACTTCTCCCCCTTTTTGTCAATCATCAATAAAGGGGTCAAAGAAAACAATAAAACAATCTTCTCCCCCTTTTTGTCTTAAACAAAAAAATATCAACAAGGGGTGAAATCAAATCAAAACATTTTGATACCAATTGAAAAAAATGTATCAATTTAGTGCATCATGATATCAAATGAAAATAAATAAAACATACCAATTGAAGGTACATAAAACAAATATTTTTAATTTAAATAAACATGTCTATATTATAGCAATTGAAAGTAATAAAACATGTTGAAGAATTCAACCAAAAATTTTGATATCAATTGAAAAATGTAAACATATAGGTAATCTTGATATCAATTGTAAAGATTAGTACCAATTGAAAGTAATTTTTCATTAGGAGCATATGATACCAAAAAAAATCAATGTCATTTTTCAATCATTTTTCAACATAAAGTGTGGGAGTAAAATACCAAAGATAAACAAAATCAATTAAAAGGTGAAATATGAATTTTCTCTCCCTTTATGAAATACCAAATAAAATGATGCATAAGCTTGTATAAGATACCAATTGAAACATAATCAATTGAATATAATAGTCATTTAAGAAATCAAGCTTAGCGTAACCAAAATTTGTGCTCAAAGATATAGATATATAGTAAGCACAAATAAAGCATATATATATATGTATGAAAATTGAATACCAATCAAAATTTATACTATTTAAAGTGTAAGCATACATATATAGAAACATATATGAGTATACAAAAAGAATGTCAATAGTGATACAAATTGAAAAAGATCCAATGATACCAATTGAAAATATAAAAAGATCAAGTGTATAACTCATACTTCCTACCACCCATTTCATGCACATGTTTTAAAAGGATTTTCAATAATAAGCATACAAGGCATGGTCGCCTAACCAACCGCCCTTTAAATGGATAGGGGTTTTCAAAAATAAGTTTGAAAATATAATATGTTTGAAAAACTCTACCATAATGAAGAATACGAACTAGTTATATGAAAATTTATAAACTAGTACGAGATCCTTCAAGTAAGGAATGAAACAAAAATATATTTCATGAAAAACATGTAAATCACATGATCACCAAACACTCAAAATCTATAGCACAAATTGTACTCATGAAAACAAAATCATGAGAAAATGTTAAATAAAGTGAGTTTATAAGAGTTATATGAAACACATCATCATAAAAATAGGCAATCAAGTTCAAAATGAAATTCCTTAAAAACATGAAAATCATCAAAACTAGAATTCTTTTAAGGTATATGTATGTCTTGTGCAAACTAGAGCATACATACATATCCAAAACACGAATGAGTCCACAAAAGTATATGCATGAAGGCAAGTGGCTCAAGGATGTATATGTATAGGTAATAGTTTACACACAATGACATATACATGAAGTTTAAACATTCACATTAAAACATGTACAAAATAGGAATACAAGTCAAAATGTATGAATCATCAAAACTAGGCTATACTAGTACATCTAATGAGTACAAATGAGCATTCAAGTATAAACACATAATAATCTATTGTGTCTCACTAGTTGTACAAATATATATCCAAGTTTTAATGAAAACTAACATCTAAACATGTAATCAAAACATGAAGTATAGAAACTAAAACAAAAACTCATATGATCATTATGGCAAATGCCTATGAATTAGAGTTAAGATATACATAATAGCTAAATTATAGAGAGAACACAAAATATAGGTCCATATAAACATGAGTGATCTCAAATGCTATACATATATGTTAACGGTCTAATAAGCATGGCATATAGCATAATGAGCATTAAAACAAGACATGCTATAAATGAATGATCTAAAAGCATGCAAACATAAATAAGGAGTAAGAGATAGTTACAAAACCATGAGGGAAACTCTCCAAGTCTCCAAAACAAGGTGGTCCTCCACCAAACTCCCCTTGAAAGTGATGCATACAAATTGTTCTCTTTAAGCTCGGAACGCATCTGCCTCAAGGCACCATCACTCTCACGTCATACGAGAGCCCACACCTACATCAAATAACATAGGGGTGATCTTTGGTACCCATACTCTTTTGGATCCATAGGGGTTAGCTCCTTTTCTAACCCAAACAAACTTAGTTGCTAAATTTAAATCATGTATACGATCATAATAAAACTTAGCAAGGTGGCCCTTACGTCCACAATGTGTACAAGTATACACATGAGCATACATCGTATTATGGGAGTGAACGTGGGAAGCATGTGTATGCCGTGGATGGTGTGCATGCATAGACGGAACTTGTTTCTTACGAAACATGGATTCCGATCGTGTATGGTTCATGACACAATGGCTCAAAGTAGAGCCCAAACAACCCATACTCTTATTAAGCATACAAATATCATTTTCAATTATAGAAGAAGAGGTGCATGCAATAGGTAAGTTAGAAGAAGAAGCCACACTAGCATGGAAAACATGAGAGTTTAAATCATTTTTCAAAGTTTTATTTTCATTTAAGCAATCTTTCAATTCTTTAGAAATCAAATCAAATTTGTTTTTCAAAGAATCATTTCTTTTAAAATAAAATCAAGTTTTGAAGTTAAAGATTCATTTTTCTCCAAAACATTTTTACAATCATTTTTATTTTTCAAAATCTCATTTTCTTTTAGAGCAAGATCAAGTTGGGATTTAAGTGAGTCACGTTCACTTGAAATCTCATCCCTTTCTTGCAAAGCATTCTCAAGTCTAGAAGATAAATTTTTATTTTCTTCTTTTAGACCAAAGCTATCCTTTTTCAAAGGTTTATATTTTGAAATCAAATTTTCACAATTTTTAGCAAGTTTATCATTTAAGGCTTGTGCATCCATACACTCATTGCAATATGAATTAGTATTAGCATCTAGTTGAGTTTCTGATTGTACCTCAAGGGAGTCATTCCCTTGGACCATGAAGCAACGTTCGTCGGACTCGTCTCGACTAGATTTCCTCTTCTTATTGATAAGCGTTGGTAGCTCAGGAGATGTCAAAATATTCCATACTGCAAAAGCGGAATCATAGGGAGAAAACACAGGTAAATATTTTTTATCACGGGATGCTCTAAGTGCTTTTAGGGCTAGTGCATTAGCCTCTATATGCTTGCTGTAGGATTCCTTGGTAATGACAAGGTAAACTTTATATCCTAGGGCTTTTAAATGACAACTCATCTAACCTTCCATATATCAAGTCTAGAGATATCAAACATGGGAGGGCTATCCATGAGTGCAAACTATATGTGTGCAAATGCAAATGATAGATTAGCAAAACTAAGATCACACTCATAGGTGGTTAAACCTAATATCAAGAGCGTAGGCTCTGATACCAATTGTAATTACACCTAGAGGGGGGTGAATAGGTGTACGGCTAATCTAAGGAACAAAATGCAAAAATTAAAACTTAATTGCAACACACTTAATATAACCAACGAGTGTAGCCGAATTCCTGGTGAAGGGCTCTGGACTAACTCCTCTTGATTCCTCTGAATAAGAGTTGAGATGCTATATGAAGCTCTCGTGGTTAAACACAAGTGAGGCACACAAACAACATAAGCATATATATGATATGGCAATATGATGCAATGCTCAAAGTAATAGAGAGAGTTAGAGAAAGTGGATTAATCGCAAACACACTGATATGTTTCGAGGTTCGAGCACACAACTCTACGTCCCCGCCTTCACACAGAAAGATTTTCACTAACTTGTCCACACAGGACTCCCACACAGGGAACCTCCACTGAGAATTTTGGGCAATACAATAACCTAGAGTACACAACTCCTCTCTCAACCAAATATAACCTCTAACTAGAGGTTAGACACAAAGCCACTCAAACACAATCACCTCACACTTGAGGGATGGGCACAAAGCCAAATAACCAATCAACCTCTCAGTAGGGGGATAGGGCACAAAGCCACCACTCCAATAATCAACCTCTACACAAGAGGGATATCACAAATAAAGAGGGTTTACAACTTGGGTGGTTTCCACAACCACAAACTAATTTTCCCACAAAGATAAAGATCCTATAGAGAGGATAGAATGATAAGCTCAAGTGTGAGAAAACAAAGTGTTTTGAACAAAAGAAATCACTTGGGAAAATCTCCAAATAGATATAGAATGTTTAGACCAAAAACAAATTCCCAAAAGACTATTTTCTTTGAATTAACAAACACTTTAAAAAATAATGAAGATTGATCTTTTAAACCAAAAACTCTTTTGAAAAACTTGCTCTTAAAACACTTGAAAAGATCTGAAATATTTCTCTCTAAAAACTTCTTGATAAACATCTCTCAAATGGGGTATATATAGCCCTTTACAAAATCTCCCCGTTGGCAGGCAGAAAGGTCAAAAATGACCTTCCGGTCGACTGGCTGGTCGACCGGGCAACGGTCAAATTTATGACCGTTGAGCCTGCCGGTCGACCGCTCGGTCGACCGTGCCCAGAACCAGAGAGCAACGGCTCTTTGGCCGGTCGATCACCCGGTCGACCGGGTCAACCCGAGAGTGGGCTGACTTCAGTCGGTCGACCGCTCGGTCGATCGGCCAAACAAGCTGGCCTGCGTGCACGTCCTTGTGCACGTCGGTCGACCGGTCCAGTCGACTGACCACTGGTCCGGTCGACCGTCCCAGTCGACCGCCAGGGCCTGGCAGGGCTATTTTCAGAACTTAAAACTTGGGTTTTTACTTATCAAATAAATCCCATAAAATCTTTAAAAATCCACAAAAATAGTTTCAGTATAATATTTGATATACAAACATGTTTGAGTAAAATCAAACTATGTTACAAACATTTGAACTATTTTTGTAACTTAGAAATTTTGCCGAAAACCAAAATCTGTATTTTCAAAACTAGGATTTTTGAAATGGAAAATCGTTTTGTCCAAAACTCATCCAAATACAAAAACATGATATTGAAATAACATTTAAGCATGTTGTATATAGATATAATCCAATATACATGAAAGATATGTATATCAATATTTTTGACATTAAATCCGAAAATAAGTTTTGTTTAAATACAAAACCCAAATACATGAATAGGTTATCAAAATAAGCTTTTCTAAGAATATGAAGCATACATGTTTATAGATCAAATCTAATATACATTAAACCATGAAAACTTATTTTGATTCTATCTATTCATGAAAACCAAGATCGGTTAAACTAAAAACCGAAACCAATAAACATGAAACTTGTGTGTGTTATAAACTTGAGCATATCACACTATCAAATCTTTAACAATGGATCTAAATTATAAACTAAACAATGTACCGAAGTCTTCTTGTAGAGCGTCGTCTCCAACTCGACTCGATCCAAGCGTGATCCACCGAGCTTGACTCCAAACGAGAACTAGATATGAACTTTGACGCTCGGGCTCTTGAATCACCATGTGAAAGCTCCAAAACACCTTTGTTGAAGCTAATCACCTACTAATATCTTGGTTAAGTATCTGAAACTAAACATCACAAGATTATTAGTAAACTATAACTACATGAGTTAATCATCATCAAAACTAGAGTGGAAGGCCTCTGGGCCAACATGTATGAGAAGTTGGACACCAAAGAGGCTGAAAAGGATATATATAGAATTGCTCGAATAAGAGAGAGAAAGACTAGAGACTTATGTACTATGAAGTAAGATGAGAATCAGAAGGTTTTAGTTTGAGATGAATAAATCAAAGAAAGATGGAGAGAGTATTTTGATGAATTGTTTAAAGGTATTCTACTAAAGACTTGAATGACCTTACCATTCAGCGTCAGGATTGAATCATAATTATATGCGCAGAATTAGCGAATCTGATGTTAAAGAGGCCTTGAAGAGGATGAAGTCAAGGAAAGCTATTGGCCAGGATGGAAATCCTATTGAGGTAGGAACATGCTTAGGAGAGGTGGGCGTGAGATGGCTGACAAACCTTTATAACAAGATCTGGCTAACTAAAAAGATGCCAAATGAGTGGAGGATAAGTACCTTAGTACCTCTCTATAAGAACAAGGGTGATATCCAGAGTTGTTCAAACTATCGTGGAATAAAACTCATTTGTCACACCATGAAGCTTTGGCAAAGGGTAATTAAACAAAGGTTAAGGCAGACTATAACAATATCAGAGAACCAGTTTGGGTTCATACCGAGGCGATCGATGACAGAGGCTATTCATTTGCTTCGTCAACTTATAAAGGATTTTGAGAGAGGAAGAGAAATTTGCATATGGTCTTTATTGATTTAGAAAAAGCTTATGATAAGGTGTCAAGAGAGGTTTTATGGTGAACATTGATGAAAAAGGGAGTCCCTATTAAATATATTAATATAATTCAGGATATGTATGACAGAGTAGTGGCAAATGTCAGAATTTATGGAGGCATAATAAGTGATTTTTCTATTATAATTAGATTGCATCAAGGATCTGCATTGAGTCCATTCTTATTTGCCATAGTGATGGATAAGCTTACTTGAGCTATTCAGGACGAGATACCATGGTGTATGCTATTTGCTCATGATATTATCCTAGTCGATGAGACGAAAGCTAGGGTAAATGCCAAATTGGAGTTATGGAGGCAAACTCTAAAATCTCAAGATTTTAGAATAAGTAGGGCCAAAGCAGAGTATATGGAGTATAAATTCAGTAAATAAGGAATCCAAGATTATAATACTATGAGACTAGATGGACAAGAAATATCGATGAGCAGTCATTTTAAATACTTGGGCTCTATTATCCAAAAGAATGGGGAGATCGATAGTGATATCAACCATAGGATCCAAGCCGGCTGGTTGAAATGAAGGAGCGCAGCAGGAGTTTTATGTGATCGTAACATTCCGTTATGGCTGAAGGGAAAGTTTTATCTGACTGCTATTAAGCCAGCTTTATTATATGGCATAGAATGTTGGGCTATAAAGAGATATCTGTTTAGTGGGAAAAAATTGAAGATCGAGGTGTAAATTCTTTATCTGATTATAAGGAAAATTACAACGGATCAATAATCCTTTTACAAGAGATGGGAGATATTCAAGCACTAATCTCCCCTTTGTTTAATGCCAGGTTCTTGATGTGGCGATGAAAAGTGAATCTTGTTTTTCGTTGACCTGGTGACCGTCAGGACTTCTTGGAAATCCTCTCTTTGGATGGTGAATGAAGTAACACAGCTTCTAACCAATAAGAATCTCAATGAGACTGTAGGCAAAAACAAACTTGTACGCAAGAAGTTGTTAGAAGAGTTAACTCTCTCTTTCTTTTAGCTAGAGATCTTGGTCCTTCTACGGTTTACAACTGAAGTTCTTCTGACCAAAGATTTTTTTCGAACCCCTCTTTCATAGCAAACTGGGCTATTTATATAGGTTTCAAGGGGGTAAAAGTGTCCCCTAAAAATACTCCAAAATGGGGGTTAACTCCCCCATTACGTGGGCAGTAATTGACCCAGTAATGAGGGAAGTTATAACCGAGATGCGGGCTTTGGGCCTTGCATTTTGCCATTGAGATGATGATTGAGAAACGCGAGCTTCAAATTCTGTGTCAACCTTCACGTGAGATGTGGGCTTTGGACTCTGCGTCTTAGTACTGCAGTAAAACTGAGATGCAGCTTTCATTCTCCGCATTTTGGTCCTTGCAGTGATGTTGAGATGCGGGTTTTAACCCTCACATCTTGGTGCTGCGCTGGTGGCGATGATTAGCCTTGCGTCCGGAGTTTGGATTCTGCTTTTTGATGACTTATCTCAAGTGATTTTTATACAGCCTATAGAACCCCATCCAAAGTTTTCGATATTTCGCGGTTGACTGGGACGGATTTCAAAATACTTTGGACTCTAATTGAATTCATACTTCTCATGATTAGACTGACTATCATTTGAGATACTCTGAGTTTGATCTTGTCTAGAGTATGGTCTTCGTGAGTGTACTGTAAAACCCTTTGAAGCCACCAGAGATGATCGTGGTGAGTGTCTAGATACGCAGTCATGACCTTCTCAGTGCTCTGAGCCAGTTGTCGGTGTACTGTTGAACAAGGGTAAACAGTCGTCTTCTTGTGCCAGTGTACTATTGAACTGATTTACAGAAGTAAAGACTGAATGCAAGTCTTATAGATTAGGGGTCATGTTGCTTTAGCGACGCAGTCCTCACTCAAAGTTGGGGCGCATCTATTAATTTGCTGAAGAAACATGCCTCTAGAGGGACGCGATCTTTGAAGTAAAGACGCAGCTCTCACTCTGTTAACTAGACGCGGCTTTGGCCTTGTTGAAGAGGCGCGACCTTTGGAGGGACGTGATTTTTATTAAACGTGAGTCCTGTGTTCTGGGCTCGTTGCCACAAGTCCAGCGGAGTTGAGGGGACATCCTTCCTGTGACGCGTGAAATTCGCGTCGCGTTTAAGACGCATGCCACGTGTCGGGTGGGGACTAGGCCTCGAGATCTGCGCCGCGTATCTCTACGGATCACTGTGCCTATAAAAGACAACAGTCTTTCAAGAGTCATCATTAGACTCTTCTTGTTCTTCGCTGAGTTTTTTATCGAGGGTTAAGAAAATCTAAAAGTTTTTTCCATTTTCATCGTCTCCAACACCGATTTCACGATTGCGATGGCACCAAAAGCCAAGCATATTGCATCATCCTCGAGTGCTGCTGCCCCTGAGAATCAAATGGGTGGTTCATCCACGTAGGAGGCCCCCATTTCAGGTATAAAACTATCTGATTTTGTTTTCGCCATTGAAGGGGCTTAGAGAGTTCTCTTAACTCTTAAGTCTCTTTGAATGTGAATCGCTAACGCGAGGCTCATGCCCTTGTTTGATTTTCAGACGCAGCTCTTAAATTGGTAGGCAAGACGCGGGTTTGACGACCTCCACGTCTTTGCATCATCAACTTGAGTCCATATCTGTTTGTTGAACGCGGGACTCGTTGAGCCCTATGTTTTGAGCTCAATACTCAGAATTTTTCTAAGTATAGGAGGTTTAGTCGCTGACTTCGTATGATCCTTGCGTCTTTAAAGCCAGACGCAGATTTTACTGAGTCTCGCGTCTGAGTCAGATACTTAGAAATTTTTTTAAGTTATTGATTTTGAAATGCGGGCTTCATGCAAGCCTCGCATTTTTAAGTCTAGATGCGGATTTTGCTAATTTCCGCATCTGGATTCATTCCTGCGTTTGAATATCAAACATCTAGCCATTTTCTTTAAGATTCTTGACTAAGTGTTGTCTTCTTTGCAGTGCGATACTCTTCCAACCCCCTTGTCCAAGAAATGCAACTTTGGTCACGTAGGTGGAGCTGATCGTAATCTGACTTTCGTGCTTCAGAAGACTACTCCTGTGCTACTGGTAAGTCAAAGGAGCGAAAGAAGAGGATCTCCAAGGCTAGTATGGTGACCCTTCGGGAGATTATCTCTGACGAGCTGTTCGAGACGGATTCCCGTACTCCGTTAAGGAAGCCTGTTTTCCTCTTGGTTACGCCATTGACGAGGATGATAGGATACTGCATGACGGAAGTGGCTTCATCAGATAGGGGACAAGAGTTTCTTTCTTCCCAATATGGAGAGGAGAGGATGTATTCCTTGTCCTATTTTCAACATATGTCTGTTCATCATACGATGGATTGGGATCTTTCCTGGTTTGTCTCCGGCGTCTCTCTCGGTAGATTAAGTGCCAAAGAAGTATACTCTACTGGCCATGGGAAAGATGTCTTCAGTTTATTTTCTGGGTTAGTCAGGCCTGAGTTTCCGAAAGGAGAAACCTCTCAGCTTGGTGCCACCTTCATCAATCAGTTTTTGGAAGTTAGGGGTGATTTTCCCGTTGACTTTCATCCGCTAGGGTGGGACCATTCTACCGACAAATCATGGTAGGGTAGAATGGTTGGATTTATTCTTGTCGAGCTTGGGGTTCTGCTGCAACAGGTGGGGTTATATCATTTGGTGAGGGCCGTACAGTATGGCCTCCCGCAGAGTTCCACAATTTTTATGGCGTCTTGGAACATTATAATCCTCTGACGGGAACATTTTTTACCCCAGCCGGAGAGATGGGGTTCGCTCTTTATAAGCTATATGAAGTCTTGGGGCTAGTTATGAGAGATGCCCTTTATGAAGAATACGTCCCGACTTCTGAGGAGCTTCATCTCTTGAGGAAAGAGGACCCTCAGGTGTATGAAACATACTGGGAAGTGTTGTGCCACTTCCACATCTGTGGGCAGATATCTTCCTGAAGGAACAGGGGTGTCAAGCAGATGTCCTAGGCGAGCTATCTATTCAATGACATAAATGAGAAAGATAGCCCAGTGACTAGTCTGGCCCCCTGCACTGATGAGGAAATTACTGAGTGGATCAATGCCTCTACAAGCTCCTACACCACTAAGTCGAATGAGGACACTTTCAGACCTGATACAGTCTTTGAAAGTTTTCATCACCAGGCCCGAGTTCTCATTTCTGACTGGGCTCTATTGGCAGGCTTCCTTATGCTGTGGCTGAAGCGTTGTGTGGTACTAACACTGTCGCATGAAGTAATCGTTGCTAATGTGGTGTACCCGGCAGTCTTGCTTGTCTACGGGAAATCTATCGCTCTCCTTCCAGCAATGGTGGCCAGAATTCAGAGTGGATTACGGGCTCTGGTTAAAAGCCTGTGCCAAGTGGAGGCATTGTAGCTTCTGAGGGTAGACCAGTGGTCGATTCAGAGGGAAGACCGAGAGTGAAGACCCCTAATCCCAGGATCGAGCTTCTATATACATACATGATGGCCTGGTACATTATGCACTGCCCTTCACTGATGACGGTGGTGCCTCTTTCCGAAGGTTTTATTCCCTTCGTGCAGAAGTTGAAGAATTTGAGTTAGTCTCACTACTATATGTTTTTTTGTTCGGAAATCCATTCTGAACATTTCGAACTATCAGCTCGACCGTTGCTTCCCTGAGATTGCTGGGGTGTCCTATGGGGATAAGTTTGCGACCTTGCGGGACCAGATGTTTCACAAGGCTGCCACCGGGAGTCTTCTGGTGGCTGATCAATATTCGGCCTGGATATCTAATCTTCCGGCAAGAAAATTCATGTACGATCGAGCCTTACATGCCCAGTCGTTTTGCTTGGGAGTTCGGCTATGATCAGTTATATGTCGGCAACCCCAACGCTGGCCTCTTCTTTAGTGGAAATTTGTTTGAAGATGCCAGGGTGTGGTACTATAGTGTAGCTGGAAGGACAAAAGCTATTTTCAGCCTGCCTCACAAAATGCCCAATTGTCATACCAGCCTCAGTTTCTTCATATGGTACTCCCTGGCTAGTAGGATGCCTGATTTTGGAATAAATACCTCTTGCATTAAGAGCATCAAGGCATCTTATAAAGACAGGCTGGAGTCCAACAAACGTATGCAAGGTATGGACGAGTATCAGGCAGCCGAGAGGGAAACAGGAGGGGAAGCGGGGATGGAGCCAAGGACAGTAGCACCTAAGGGGCAACCTGCTAAAAAGAGTCGACAGGCTGCGGCCAAACATTCCTGTGACACTACTTCTAAGGGTGAGCCTATCCCGAAGAAGGCTAGGAGGGAATCAGAGGCTGAAGCTTCGATGCCCAAGGTAGTTCCTCCTGGTGTTGAGGAGCAGGGGGGAGGAAGAAGAAGAGGATGAAGAAGTCCCCGCCCTTTGCTTCCGCGGTCTGCGCAGCAGGGGTCTTGTGATCCTTGAGGAGAGAAAGCTCACAGATGAACCCATCGTGGCTGAGGAGGTCGAGTGACCTGAAGTTGACTTGGTGAGGAGGAATGGCGTTGAGATTCCGAGAATCTCAACTCAACCTGGACCTTCTTCAGTTCATGAGAGAAGGGTGAAGGTGCAACAACCTGGTTCTCCCAGTGTATTGATGCCCACCTCGCGGGTTGTCGATCCCAGTCCTACTATTGGGGTGCTCAGTGGTAAGGTCTCGATTGGTAAGAGCTCTTATGTTAAACTATTGTCTTCATCGTTCGGAGAACATGTACATTATTTTGCCGAAGAAGTCAATTTTGGTGATGAACCCGCTCTTCCTGATACGAGCACATTCTCGCATATCTCGGAGGAAGAGATAAAGGGATATGACCCTATGATGGTTTTACTGATAGCAAGGATCACTGCTACTGAAGGTATTTTCTCTGTCCTCCTGAATTGATTCCCCATCAAGTTAGGAATGAGTTCTAATATTTCCTTTTGACTTTCTTCTACAGGGCTGGCTGCTGGTAGTGAAGTCACAATAACTTCTTCTCATATTGAGAAGATGACCCAGGATTTCGCCCAGCCGGAGGACCTTGAAGCTCCCGATATCAGGATGCTTCATGATGGTGCAACCGCCAAGGTCGGGGAGCCCTCACCCCCAATTGGCTTATCCAGGGATTTGCCATCTATAGATCCTCAACTTGGTAAGAGAATACTGATATGTTGGATACTCTCCTTTCTATCATTACCACTGACATTTAATGTTGTGGTTTACAGAGAGTGTTGGGGTAGCTCAAGTAGAGGATCCTGTGGCCAGCATTGGCGCAGAAGATAGTACAATTCAAACTTCGGCTGGGGAACCCAGTGCCATGTAGTTTGTTGTTGCTTCTGTTGCTGTGGAACCTTCTACAATAATAGCTTTCCCAGAGGTATTGGCGACGACCTCAGTGTCTGACGAGCCTATTGTCGGCCCCACCTCTGCATAAGTTGAACTAGTTCCCGTCTCTCGTCTAGTCATGAAGGGGGTCCGGGAGTACATCAACAGGGTTATGTCCAGCTAATGACATCATGAAAGAGCTAGCACGTCAAATGGTGCGACAATTTTTTGCTTCCATGGGGTCCTATATTGACTTGGTCCTTTCAGGGGACAGTTTCTTTGAGTTTGCTCGGATCTTCTCGAGAATCAGATTGAGAACATCAGTCACACTGGGATTCCTTCGCAGGCTAGGGCATGTCTGATGCTGGTTGAACAGCTGGGGAACCACCTGAAGGAGCTCAAGACCCTAGAGAATGCTGGCTCGATGGATAAGACTCGGTCAACACTCAGTAAACTCCTCACCGCTCAAGAACACGAGTGAAAGGAGATAGAGGAGCAAATGGCTGAAGAAGCCTGCCATCTCCAGCACTTTCAAGCTGACTACCAAAGACTAATTGGCGATTCAAAGAAATCTAAAATCGTCATCCAGAGTGCAGAGCAAGTTATCACCACTGCTCGGATTACTATTGCCAGGGCGCAACCCTTGATCGAGGCTAATAAGTAAAAACTTGTTATTACTAGAAATGGTTGGAAGAGCTGGAGGCTGCCAAGATGCAGGTTCAAGAAAATCTTACTGCTTATTCCTCCAATTTGGAGTCTCTTCAGGTGCAACCGGCTATGAGGAGATTCTTATCTGAGAAAGAGTTGCGGGTCCTAACTTTGGTGGAAGCTGAAAAGGCACGTCAGCACGAGATGCATCATCTCCGGGAAACAAATCCGTTCTTTGGTGAAACAGGATTATTAGCTTTCTTCTCCATTTTTTAACACTCCATCTATTAAATAAGAGTGTTTGTATTACTTTTATTATTTTCGAGTCAAATAATTAAATTTGTCCAATTTGTCTCATCTTTATCCTTTCAGACTCTTTTGCTGCCTGGATGGACTCAGTTTTCATAGTCGTACTCCTTGACTATTTGTGGAAACGTAATCCTTAGTCGTTCTGATAGGGCACGGCCATGAATAATAAACTTAGGCTGCACTGAGTTCTTGAGCGAGACGCGGCTCTCATTTGCAGTGGAGACGCGGTTTTGGGCTCCTCAAGAATGACGCACGAGTCTCAACTGATTGGTGAAGGCGTGGCTCTGACTCAATAGAGATGCAACTCTGGTTCCTTGAGAGGGCGTAAACTAAGGCTATACTGAGTTCATGATTGAGACGCGACTTTCATCTGTAGTGGAGACGCGATTTTGGGCTCCTCAAGAATGAGGCGCGAGTTTCAGCTGGTTGGTGAAGATGCGGCTCTAACTCATAAGAGACGCAACTCTGGTCCCTTGAGAGGGCGCAAACTCAAGCGTGAACCTGCATTCTTGATAAAGGAGACACGACTTTCAGGTTCAGGACACAGCCTTCAAGTCTTGTGAATGGGTGTGAACTCAAGATGCAATCCCTGAATAGTCATGGAAGGTGGACCCCACTCGCTGAGGAGACATGGCTCTGGACCACTACAGGAGACGCAGCTGTGGACTCTTCAGTAGGAATGAAAGGAACGCAGCCCTCAGGTTTATGAAAGGTCGCAGACTTGTGGACACGACCTTTGAGTCTGCGCATGACGCCGCTTCCTAAGCGTTACTTGCAGCCCATCTTTAAGGTCTTGTTGGATAATGCCAGATCGGCATTGATGATTAGGGACTTGTGTCCTTCGATGCTTCCCGAAGCGACAATCCACGCGTCAGCTCCTTATTGGACTTGATGTTCGTGCGGGAATTAAGGCTGATGGCTTTGATTTTTATGCCATTAATTACAGGCCTTATGGCATGCCTATAAATAGGCCTCACCCCCTAAGTAGTCGATTATCTAGACTGTTTTCCTGTATGAGCATGCGCTCTAAAGGTCTTCGTCTTGATTTGTCTATCTTCCCTTCAAGGGGATGCGTCCCAATGAACAGCAAGAACTCGAAGCTTCAATGCTTTCTGATCTTAAAGTTTTCATGCTTTCCTTTAATCTTCTCCAAAGATTATCATTGTCAAATGATTTCAAGATCAAAAAGCATCACTTTAAGTGCTTTCACAGCCGCCCCTTGATGAATAAAGTTCAACTTCTAGGAATTCTTTCCTGGGTAGGAATCAGCTGTCGCCATGAAATACTTAGTCCTTCTGAGTTTCTGTCTTCCTATCCATTGAAGAAATTCTCTCTCTTGATCTTCTCTTGAAATCTGATTGATGTGCCTGTGTTCGGAAGTCGCGTCTTTCAGACTTCTTGATGAAGCACGAGCTGACTGACTTTAAACTCTTAGTCACAAATCCTTTGAACGCGAGTGTGATAAACTCTGTGCTTGAATCTTAAAACGTGAGCTCTGTACATGAAGCTCGCATTTGAGGTTCTTGACATAGAGAATTCCATATCTTTTGAGACCTCTAGACATAGCTATGGCAACCCCTGTTTCACAAACAGGGTGTGGCAAACTCTGCGTCTGGGCTTTCTCGCGTCTTATATCTTGGACGCAGGTCTAACACCCGCGTGTGGCCCAATGGCTTTCCACTCTAGTTTTGATGATGATCAACACTCATGTAGTTATGTTTACTAATATTCTTGTGTTTCTAAGTTTCAGATCATTAACAGGATATTAGTTGGTGATTAGCTTCAACAAGGAGTTTAGAAGCTATTCATGGTGATTCCGGTGCCAAAGCTTAAAGATCATACCTTTGCACTTGGAGAATCACGGAGTTTGGTCCGAGTCTACTTGGAGATGAAGATCGTCAAGAAGACTTAGGTATCCTAGTTTAGATTGAGTTTTAGATCCATTTGTAAAGCTTAGTTTAGTTGATATGCTCAAGTGAACACAAAACACACACGTTTTATGATTTGATATTTGGTTTTTATGAACAGTTGATCAAAACAAGTTTACATATGTTATATGTATAGTAGATGTTTTCTATTTATACATACATGCTTTAACTTGGTAAACAAACTTATTTGACTATCCTATTCATGTTTTGGAAAAATCAAGTTTGACAAAATACAGGTTTTGTTTTGATAAAATTTGCAAGACTCTAAAATGAATTGATATGTTGATATATTGTCTTGAAATTTTTATCACATGTTTATGTTTTAACATAAAATGATAAAACAAGTTTTAGAAAAATATATTTTTAGAAAAACAGTTTTATTGTGATTAAAACTATTTTTAGATTTACTGTGAATTTATGGGATTTTTATTGAGTGAAAAGACCTATTTTCAAATCCCGTATCTGTGCAGTTCTGCACTGTGCCTGTCAGGCCAGTACGGTCGACCGGACCGGTCGACCGCACCAAGGGCGGTCGACCGGGCCGGTCGACCGATGTGCACAGACGTGCACGTCTGTTAGGCACAGTGGACGGTCGACCGGACCGGTCGACGGGTTGAGAGCTCTGCTCTCGGGAATTTTCAGTCGACCGGAACCGGTCGACCGCTGCTGCCCAACGGTCACATTTTTGACCGTTGGCGGTCGACCGGGCCGGTCGACGGCAGTTGGTCAGACTGCCACATCAGCCTAACGGCTAGTTTTTCCTAGGGGCTATATATACCCCATTTCTCCATTGTTTTGAACAAGAATTTTTGAGCTAAAAATTTTCAGTTTTCTGAAGAGTTTAAAAGAGTTTTAAAAGAGTTTTTAAGGCAAAAAGATTTCATCTTATTTGTTTTTGGTTTTTTGGAAAATCAAAGAAAGCTAGGGTTTGGGAGATTGTTTTGTTTTTCATTTTCTAACATTTACAAGTGATTTCCCAAATAGTTTTTCTTTGTTGCTGGTTTCCAAAAAACCTTGATTCCACACTTGAGCTATATCTTCTATCCTAAACTATTAGGATCTTTGTTTTGTGGAAAAAGAAAGAAAGAGAGAGTTTTGAGGTTGTTGTTTGTAACCTCTAAGTTGTACACCCTTATTCTTGTTGTATCCCTCTTCGATAGAGGTGATCGGGTGATTGGTTTGTGAGCCTCTTAGGTAGAGGTGTTTGTTGTAGTTGGCTACGGGCCGTATCCCTCTTCGGTAGAGGTGGATTGTGGTTGTATAGCCTCGGTGGCTTTGTAAGTTGAGAGAGGAGTTTGATACTCCTTATAGTGGATTGGGAAATCCTACACGGTGGTGTAGGCGGGGATGTAGAGTTGGGTACTCGAACCTCGAAACAAATTTGTGTGTTTGCGTTTGATCCTTGTCTCTCAACTCTACTCTCCTTAATTTGTGCAATCATCATTCATTTCATACAAGCATCATTCATTTCATACTTATTATATATTTGCTTGTGTTGCCTTGCATCTTATTCATATTGCCATATCATATATTGCTTGTGTTATGCCTTGCATCTCTTATTGCTATATCCTTGATTGCTTGGCTTGATTGTGTGTGCACATTGCTAGGATTGCTTGTGTGTGTGCCTAATTTGTACTCATCCAACAAGAGCTTCACATAGCACCTCAACCCATTTCAAGGGGAATCAAGAGGAGTTAGTCCAGAGCCTCGCAAGGGGAATTCGGCTACACTTGTTGTATTGTATCAAGTTTGTGCAACATTTGCATTAGCTTCCGCATTTAGCGCACTTAGTTTGCATTTAGTTTCTTAGATTAGCACTTACACCTATTCACCCCCCTCTAGGTGTTTTTCAATTGGTATCAGAGCTAGTGCTCCTGATACTTAGGCTTAACATCCTAGGAGTGAGATCCATTTGCTTGCTAATCTACATTTGCATTTGATTGTTTGCACACATATAGTTTAGCATGGACTTCATGACCCCCCTAGCTATGATCCTTCCAACATTGATGTTTGGAAGTATAGGATGTCCATGTACCTAAAGACCCTAGGTTTGCATGTCTTTCTTGCCGCCACCAAGAGATGTTATCTTGGTGATTGCAATCATATAGGGGCCAATGCACAAGCCATAGAGGCCATTAGAAGCACTTTACCTAAAGAATATCTTTTACGTGTTTCTAATCTTGATTCCGCTTTTGCAGTGTGGAACAAGTTGACAACAACCACCAACACCTCCAAGCTTCAAATCCAAATCCAACAAGAAGAGGAATCTAGTGGAGAATCCGAGCCACAACAATGCTATATGGTCCAAGGGAATGACTCCCTTGAGGTACACTCGGAAACTCCATTAGATAGTGATGATGATGCTAGTTCTTCAAGAAATGATATTGTTGATCCACATGCTTTGAATGAAGAACTTTCAATTGTTTGTGAGAAATTAATTGAGAAGTATAAGATTTTGAAAAAGAAAAGTCTAGGAATAGAAAAAGAAAATAAGTGTTTGAATTCTAGACTTAATATTGCTTTGCAAGAGAAAGAGGAGATCTCTAATGATAGGGATTCATTAAGATCTCAACTTAATCTTGTATTAAAAGAAAATGAATTTTTTAAAAATAAAAATGATTGTGAAAACCTTTTAAAGAAGAATGAAAACTTGTCTTCTAAAATCGATTTTGTTTTAAAAGAGAATGTTGCTTTGAAAAACAAAATTATTTCTATTTCAAATGACTTGAATGCTTGTTTAGAGAAAAATAATGTTTTACATAATAAGATTGATTCTCATGTTTGCCATGCTAGGGTAGTTTCACCTAAATCACCCATTGCATGTTCCACTTCTTCTATGCTCGAAAATGATATAAATTTGTTAAAGAAGAAAATGGATTGTTTGGGCTCCACTATGAGCCAATGTGCTAAGAACCATACACGCTTGGAATCCTTGGTTCGAAAGAAACAAGTTCCATCTTCTATGCATGCACACCCTCCACGGCATACACATGCTCCTCACGGACACCATCACACCATGTATGCTCATGTGTACACTTGTACACATTGTGGACGTAAGGGCCACCTTGCTAATTTTGTTATGATAGATTACATACTCCTAATTTAGCAAAGAATTTTATTTGGGTTAGAGAAGGTACTAACCCCCATGGACCCAAGAAGATATGGGTACCAAAGACCACCCCTCCTATTTTTGATGTAGGTGTGGGCTCTCACATGACGTGAGAGTGATAGCACCTTGGAGTGGATGCGTTCCGGACTTAAAGGAAATCAATTGGATGCATCACTTTCAAGGGAAGATTTGGTGGAGATGACCACCATGTTTTGGAGACAAGGAAAGTTGCTTCTTCGGTTTTGATAACAATCCTTTACTCCCATTTATTGTTTACATGCTTTCCATTTCATTGCTTATAGCATGTTTTGATGTTTTATAGCATGTTTTATTGTCTATGGATTAGTATGTTCATTCCATGTTTATTAGATCCTTGACATACATGTATAGTATTTGAGACACATATGCTTATATGAACCCATATTTAGTGTTCTCACTTTTGTTTAAGCTATAATGTACATCATGAATCAAATACATGTGAATTTACATAGTAATCATGTTTTAGTTTTATCATGATGACTTTTATATTTTTTTTGATGCTTCATGTTTTGAATATATGTTTAGATGTTTGTTTTCATTAAGACTAGTTATATACTTGTACATAGAGTGGGCTACAAATAAATCTATATATGTTGAGCTTGATTGCTTATTTGAACCCATTAGATGTGCTAGTATAGTCTAGTTTTGATGATTCATACATTTCAAACTTGTATTCCCATTTTTGAATATGTTTTGATGAATATGAGTTTCCATTTCATGTATATGTGCATTTTGCCAAAACATTAAGATACACATGTATACCCCTTGAGTCATTTGTTTCTCATGCAAATCTACTTATGGACTCATTTGTGTTTAGGGATATGTATGTATACTTAGTGTGTTGACAATACATACATATACCTTGAAATGAAAATTGATTTAATGTAAAGATTTAGATTTTCATGTTTTGATGTTTTTGTGTCAATATTTAACTTCATGTATATGTCCATCTAGTTCAAACTAATCTTATACATATACATCTTTTTGAGCCACGTGCCTTCATGAATATTCATTTAGTGGACTCGTTGAGTTTTGGATATGTATGTATATTTTAGCTTGTATTAGACATACATATGCCTTGAAGACTAAATAAGGAGTTTTATATGATTTTTCATGTTTTTGATGGAAGTATGTTTTAAGGAATAATTGAGCTTAATGAAATATTTTCATGATTATGATCTTCACATATATTTGTACACTCATATCTATTGCTCATGTTTTGTTTCTCATGAGTTATGCTTTATTGGTTAGAGTAATGATTATCATGTGAATTTCAATTTTGTTTTATTCCTTGCTTGAAGGATTTCGTGCTAGTTAACAAGTTTTCCATTTAACTAGTTGCGGTGTTCTTCATTTTGGTAGTGATTTTCAAACAAAACTACATTTTCAAATCTATCTTTGAAAACCCCTACCTTCCAAGGGCGGTAGGATGGGAGATCATGTTCATGTATGCCCTAAATTGAAAATCTTTAAAACTTGAATTATGATGGGTGGTAGATAATATGATGTATACACTTGAACTTATTGTTATGTCAATTGGTATCATTGAACTCTTTCAATTGGTATCATTTTGATCTTCTTGTATACTCATATATGTTTTGTATGTATGTATGCTTTAAATTCAAGTATATCAATTTCTATTGGTATCTATCTTTCATACATATATATGTTTGTGTTTATGCTAGTGCTGAGTTTCAATTTTGTTTAAATTGATTACTTTTAAATTGTTATCAAGACTATGCATGACTTTAGTTTGTATTTCATAAAGGGGGAGAAAATTTGATTTTGTATTTCAATTGGTATTTGTACTCCCACACTTTATGATTAAAAGTTGTTATTTTAAACATATGATATCAACATCAAATTAAAATGAACAATTCTTACAATTGGTATCAATGTTTCTATGTAAAATCTTTTCAATTGTATCATATTTAAGAAATTCAAAATTTGTTTTGGTTTCAAGATTCATGTTTAAGAATTTAAGACTTATGTTTAATTACAATTGGTATTTTCAAAATTTTGTTTAAAGAAAATATTCAAAGTTTTGATTTGTATTGCCTATATGCAAGGAGAGCTTAACATCTCTCTTACATATAGATTCATGTGAGTGTATTGTGTATTAAGGAGCTTAACATCTCTTCTTTATATGGTACACGTGTGTAGGGGGAGCTCACATCTCCTCTTATGTATTACATAATATGTGTTATGTGAATTTGGGCTTGTCATCCCTTCTTCATGTAATGCATATGTGTAGGGAAGCTAACTTAGCGTCTTCCTCTTCATGAATGTATATAGCATATAACATATATTGATTCTTGTTTATTGGTATCAAGATGCTTCATTGACATATTTTTAATTGATATCATGTTTGTAGTCACCCTTATTGATTTTGTTTTTTGTTTTAGACAAAAAGGGGGAGAACATTGTCTTTTATTGTTTTGTTTGACATAAAGGGGGAGAAAGATTTTTACCCCTCGTTTTATTTATGGTTTTGATTACCCCTTTGTTGATGATTGACAAAAAGGGGGAGAAGAATTTGAGTTTTGTTTTTATATATGCATGATTGTGTTTTTGCATATACCAAGTTCATGCATAGGGATAAATAATAAGATATGATGCATGCTTTTGTTTAGTATCATGTGCTTTCATTGCATATCTATTATGTTTATTGTTATGCATGAGTTAAGGGGGAGCTTCTTTGAAGCTTAACTTTAATCCATGCATATATAACTCCATGAGTTTTGTCATCATCAAAAAGGGGGAGATTGTTGGCCCAATGGCTTTCCACTCTAGTTTTGATGATGATCAACACTCATGTAGTTATGTTTACTAATATTCTTGTGTTTCTAAGTTTCAGATCATTAACAGGATATTAGTTGGTGATTAGCTTCAACAAGGAGTTTAGAAGCTATTCATGGTGATTCCGGTGCCAAAGCTAAAGATCATACCTTTGCACTTGGAGAATCACGGAGTTTGGTCCGAGTCTACTTGGAGATGAAGATCGTCAAGAAGACTTAGGTATCCTAGTTTAGATTATGAGTTTTAGATCCATTTGTAAAGCTTAGTTTAGTTGATATGCTCAAGTGAACACAAAACACACACGTTTTATGATTTGATATTTGGTTTTTATGAATAGTTGATCAAAACAAGTTTACATATGTTATATGTATAGTAGATGTTTTCTATTTATACATACATGCTTTAACTTGGTAAACAAACTTATTTTGACTATCCTATTCATGTTTTGAAAAATCAAGTTTGACAAAATACAGGTTTTGTTTTTGATAAAATTTGCAAGACTCTAAAATGAATTGATATGTTGATATATTGTCTTGAAATTTTTATCACATGTTTATGTTTTAACATAAAATGATAAAACAAGTTTTAGAAAAAACATATTTTAGAAAAACAGTTTTTATTGTGATTAAAACTATTTTTTAGATTTACTGTGAATTTATGGGATTTTTATTGAGTGAAAAGACCTATTTTCAAATCCCGTATCTGTGCAGTTCTGCACTGTGCCTGTCAGGCCAGTACGGTCGACCGGACCGGTCGACCGCACCAAGGGCCGGTCGACCGGGCCGGTCGACCGATGTGCACAGACGTGCACGCCTGTTAGGCACAGTGGACGGTCGACCGGACCGGTCGACCGGGTTGAGAGCTCTGCTCTCGGGAATTTTCGGTCGACCGGACCGGTCGACCGCTGCTGCCCAACGGTCACATTTTTGACCGTTGGCGGTCGACCGGGCCGGTCGACGGCAGTTGTCAGACTGCCACATCAGCCTAACGGCTAGTTTTTCCTAGGGGCTATATATACCCCATTTCTCCATTGTTTTGAACAAGAATTTTTGAGCTAAAAATTTTCAGTTTTTTGAAGAGTTTAAAAGAGTTTTTAAAAGAGTTTTAAGTCAAAAAGATTTCATCTTATTTGTTTTTGGTTTTTTGGAAAATCAAAGAAAGCTAGGGTTTTGGGAGATTGTTTTGTTTTTCATTTTCTAACATTTACAAGTGATTTCCCAAATAGTTTTTCTTTGTTGCTGGTTTCCAAAAACACCTTGATTCCACACTTGAGCTATATCTTCTATCCTAAACTATTAGGATCTTTGTTTTGTGGAAAAAGAAAGAAAGAGAGAGTTTTGAGGTTGTTGTTTGTAACCTCTAAGTTGTACACCCTTATTCTTGTTGTATCCCTCTTCGGTAGAGAGTGGATCGGGTGATGGTTTGTGAGCCTCTTAGGTAGAGGTGTTTGTTGTAGTTGGCTACGGGCCGTATCCCTCTTCGGTAGAGGTGGATTGTGGTTGTATAGCCTCGGTGGCTTTGTAAGTTGAGAGAGGAGTTTGATACTCCTTATAGTGGATTGGGAAATCCTACACGGTGGTGTAGGCGGGGATGTAGAGTTGGGTACTCGAACCTCGAAACAATTTGTGTGTTTGCGTTTGATCCTATTGTCTCTCAACTCTACTCTCCTAATTTGTGCAATCATCATTCATTTCATACAAGCATCATTCATTTCATACTTATTATATATTTGCTTGTGTTGCCTTGCATCTTATTCATATTGCCATATCATATATTGCTTGTGTTATGCCTTGCATCTCTTATTGCTATATCCTTGATTGCTTGGCTTGATTGTGTGTGCACATTGCTAGGATTGCTTGTGTGTGTGTGCCTAATTTGTACTCATCCAACAAGAGCTTCACATAGCACCTCAACCCATTTCAAGGGGAATCAAGAGGAGTTAGTCCAGAGCCTCGCAAGGGGAATTCGGCTACACTTGTTGTATTGTATCAAGTTTGTGCAACATTTGCATTAGCTTCCGCATTTAGCGCACTTAGTTTGCATTTAGTTTCTTAGATTAGCACTTACACCTATTCACCCCCCCTCTAGGTGTTTTTCACCGCGTTCAGATCTGCACTAGTCAACTCCGCGTCTAAAGTTCAAACTTCAATCGCGTCTGCTCTTCAGCTTTTCTGTTTCTATCTTAACAGAATTTTAACTTTTGGTTTTTTACTTCTTGCAGGTTATGGCAGCCTCAGTCAGTCTTCCGCATCTTCGCTTGGCTCATGGGAAACTATTTCGACCCGCCATCTTGTTTGAGCTCTTGAGATATCCGTCAAGGCCTTATTGGACATGACACACCAGAATGCTCTGGGTTTGTCATAGTCACAGTGGGTATAGTGGTGGGTATGGTCCTCTTGCAGGTCACGGGAAAGAGGACGTCACCTGTAAGGTCTCATCCTCCCTTCACCAATATTATCCCCAGAAGTGACATCGACCAAATACCCATGCTCATTGGATGACTTTCTAGTGGTAGAGATGTTCATCAATGAAGGATTACGGCCCACACCAGTTGGTCAGGTGGAATCAGAATGTTCTTCTGCATTTTAACCTCGAGAAACACCATTGTTCTTGGTTAGTGGTGAGCTTCTTCAATGTTTTACATCATGCATCATGATGTAGTCAGCACTTGGTCATCTCAACACCGGTCAACTGCGACATGATACAATGGGAGAAAAGAAGAACCTTTCTTCGGCGCTCTTCCAAACATCTTATATTTTGAGCAGTGTAGATATCTTGAGGAGTGAGTGCAACCTTTCGCTCTGAGAGATGGACCTCTTTGTACTCCTTTATTGTAACACTTAATCTTATTGTATAAGAGAGCGTCTTGTATCACTTTCATATGTTTGAATATTAATATAAGTGACACTTTTTCTTGTCTTCTTATATGTCTTGAATTTCTTTTTTTTTTTTGCATTGAAAAACAGACACAAAGAAGTAGGGACTATTGACTTGCTAAAATTGCGATAATTAATTTAACAAGTCAAAGTTGGGAAAAATTCCATTTCAGGAATTTAAAACTACTGTCAAAGGCGTGATGTTAACTTGATAGAAATGTTGGTCAGAGGTGTGATATTAGCTTGACCTGGACGGGAATTTCAATATCATTCGGGAAGACTGAAAATATCACTGTCATAGGTGTAATGTTAAACTTGACAGTGAAGGTAATTCTAGAGGTGTAATTTTAAACTTAGCATTGGTCATCTCGACTTCGATATGAAAGTTCGAGGGAAAGTCAATGTCATAGATGTATTATTGAACTTAGCAATGAACCGGACGCTAGAGGTGTGATGTTAAACTTAGTATCGCTCATCTCAGCTTCGATATGAAAACCTGAGGGAAAGTGCCTGTCAGAGGTTTATTATTAAACTTGACAGCAACTTAATCACTATTAGTGGTGTGGTATTAAACTTAACAATAATTTATCAGAGGTGTAATTTTGAACTTGACAAGAATTGATTTGCGATAGGAGCAATTTTGAGGACTTATCATTCTATTAATGAGAGAATTGACAAGTGAAATTTAGAATGTCAGAGGTGTAATTTTAACTTGATAAGTTTGGTTTGTGATAGGAGCAATTTTGAGGACTTACCATTCTATTGATGAGAATTAACAAGTAAAATTTGGAATGTCCGAGGTGTAATTTTAACTTGACTGATTCCACAAGGGACTGAAAAATCTGGTTTGTCAGAGGTTTAATGTTACTTGACAAATCCTAGTTCCTTTCATCAGGGAGATGGACACAGATAGTTTTGTGACCTTACCATTCTGTGGGTGAGAATTGGTAGGAGATTTTGGGGGAGAGGATGGGACCAAATCCCTTAGGATTTTTATCAAACCCTCAGCTATCAACAGATTTAGTGTGCCTTTACCAATTACCATTTGAGTTGGCCTAGCCATGTTATTCCCCTCAGCATGATGAGTTGTCGAAGACTTATGTTGGACTTAAAAGCCTACATTTTCCTCTATCTTTAGCCATCGGAGGCGTCAGATGTCTATAGAAGAGTAGCCAAGCAAAAAACCGAAGTCTTGCATTTTGTTTCTTCTTTAAATTTTACATCATTCATCATGATGTGACCATCGCTTATCTGCTTGATACTGATCGCCCGTGATATGATCCAATGAAGGGAAAAAGCTTCTCTTGGATCTAGAGTTTGATCAGAGGCGTAGTATTAACCTGATCAGGAGAAGATTACTATCAAGGATAGTATTTCTTCAAGAATTTGCCGTTGATTGACATCATGAGTGTATCACCGTTTGAGGTTATGAGGCGGTATGCTCCATTTGAGTAGACCGACTCTACTACAAATGGTCTATCCCATTTGGGCTGAAATTTTCCTTTGGTCTGATGCGTCATCATCATAGGTCTTCAACAGCTAAGGCAAGGTTGCCTTTCTTGAAGTTCGCTCCTTGACTTTCTTATTGAAGGCTCTGGTAATTCGAGCTGGATAGAGCTCGATTTGCTGTTAAGCTTGTAGGCATTTATCGTCCAAAGCCTCCAGCTCTTGGAGTCACAGTCGATGCTTCTCCTCATTCGTCATCTCTGTCGTTAAAACGACACGTAGAGATGGGATTTGGATTTCTAGTGGGAGTACGGCTTTACACCCATATACCACAGAGAATGGTGTAGCTGTCGTTGGGGTTTGAATCGTCATGCGATAGGCCATAAGCATTAACCTAATTTGTCGTCCCAGTCACGTTGGCTTTTCGAAACGAATTTCTTGAGAAGCTTTCCAATAGTCTTGTTAAAAGCTTCTGCGAGGCCATTATCAGCTGGGTAGTATGCCGTTGAGGACACTCTAGATTTTGAACTTGTAACAGAACCTTTGAAAAACTTGGCTGACGAACTGGGACCCATTGTCATGAATGATCCGTCATGGCATACCAAAGCAGTAAATGACGTGATGTTTAACAAATTTGATCCCATCAGATGCCTTTACCTCTCTCAAGGGAATAGCTTCAGCCCATTTAGAGAAGTAATCGGTTATAGCTAAGATGAAACCGATGTCCTTTGGATGAAGGTGGGTTGATAGGGCCGACCACGTCCATTCCCCACATCTCAAATTGCCAGGTTGAGGTTGTAGAGCGAAGATATCCTGGTGCTTAATGGATGAAATCGCCATGGACTTGACAGGCGTGGCATCGTTTGGCTAAGTGATGGCGTTCGGGATCATCTTAGGCCAATAATATCACAGTCTTCGGAGTCGATCTCCGGTTTTAGACCGGGCTGATGAGCTCCACACATGCTATCATGCGCTTCTTTGAGTACTTCCTGTGACTCCTTTTGTGACAGACAGCGGAGGAGGATCCTGTCATGCGATCGGTGATACAGTATTCGCGTGATTGCATTATAGTAGAATTTAGGGCTTTCCTTCTAATAGCAGCTGCCTCTTTGGGATCATTAGGCAGAATGCTGTACAATGTATAGGCGATGTACGGGAATCGCTAATCCCTAGGTTCTGGACCGGTTGACGTCTCAAGAGCTTCTTTGCTTGACAGTCTCCTGCCGGC
The DNA here is from genome assembly GCA_038442645.1 of Agave tequilana. NCBI lineage: Eukaryota > Viridiplantae > Streptophyta > Magnoliopsida > Asparagales > Asparagaceae > Agave > Agave tequilana. The sequence goes on along the minus strand of JAVJIF010013974.1, from coordinate 4,745 downwards.
TTTTGGCGATCTTCAAAAGTGACTGTTGGCAATACAGGTCATGGCTATAGACAAGTATTTTCTCTACTACTCTAGATGGAAGGGCTAAGGAGGCAATGAGAGATGCCAGTGCATCTGCATGCACATTTTGCTGGCGTGGTACATAGTCGATGTAAAAGTTTCCAAACTTTTCGGCCATAGAGATAGTTGCATTGAAATAGGGTACTAAGTCTTCATGCCTGACTTCGTACTCTCCGCGAACTTGGTTAAGGATGAGTTTAGAGTCACTGTATGCTTTAAGATTTTTAACGCCAATCTCATCAGCGATTTGCATTCCAATCAAGAGGGCATTGTATTCCACTGCATTGTTGGAATATAGCTCGGTTAATGAGAATGCACGAGGGATTACGTAGTTCTGTGGGGAGACCAGTACTACCCCCACTCCTCCTATGACATGCCTTGTGGACCTGTCTCGATGCACCGTTGAAGAAAAGTTGGCACACATGTCTTTCAAAGATGTCTGGGTCAGACAAACTCAGTGACTTCGTCTGGGAGATCCTCATAAAGTTCGGTCGCTCTCAGATCTGGATGTTCAGCCAGGAAATCTGCCATCGCTTGTCCCTTCACGGATTTTTACGGTAGAAAGTGCATCTTATATTGGGAGAGCAGTATGGCCCATTTTGTCAGTCGACCATTAGTGACATGGCTTCGTCATGAGCAACCTTAAAGGGTTGACTTTTGATATAACATTTATAGTTTGGCCCAGCAAGTAGTGTCGCATTTTCTAGATGGCGAACACCAACGCCAAACATTCCTTTTCGATCAGGTATACTAATGTTCGGCTCCGATCATGGTTCTGCTCAGATAGTAGATTGCCTGCTCATGTCCCTGATCATCATTCTAGGGTAGCAAAGCTCATAAAGAATGATCCATCGCTCGAACGTATATCAAGAAGGTTTTCCTGACACCGGAGCTGTAAGGACAGGTGGGTTGCGTGAGGTACTGCTTGATTTCCTCAAACGTTTGTTGGCAAGCATCATCGCAGATGAATGAGACACCCTTTTCATTAATTTTGGTGAAGGATTGGCATCTTTAAACCTCTAGATGTATGCTAGTCACCTTGCAATCCTCTAAGCTCCTGCCTGAGATTCCTTGGAGGTTGCATCTCTCGGACGACACAGACTTTTTCTGGGTCTAGGTGAATTCCTTTAGATGTCACCACAAACCTTAGGAATTTACCGCTGGTTACCCCAGGAAAGATTTGGTGGAGTTCATCTTCAACTGATGTGCTCGCATAATTTCAGAAACTATCTTCAGATCGGCTATGTGGTCGCCCTTGGTGCAGCTTTTCACTGCAATGTCGTCGATGTAGTATTCCACTGTTTTACGCATGTTTTCATGAAAAATTGCATTCATAGCTCTCTGATATGTTGCCCCACATTTTTCAGTCCGAAGGGCATGACAGTATAGCAATATACCCCTAGTGGTGTCCTGAAAGAATTATGTTTTTCATCATTAGGGTACATTTTGATTTGATTGTACCATGAGAATCCATCAATGAAGGACATTCGTTCAAACCCGCACATATTGTCAATCATGATATCGTGACTGGGAGAGGGAATTCATCTCTTGGACAGGCCTTATTTAAATCATGAAAATCGATGCAAATCTAGATCTTCCTATTTTTCTTGGTAACTGGGACGATATTGGTTACCAAATCGGGGTGTGCTCCTCTCTAATGAAGCCAGAGTCTATAAGTTTTTGACTTTCGACTGGATTGCTTCCATTATTTCTGGACAGAATCATCGCTGCTGCTGTTTGACTGGCTTCACGTCTGAATTAATGTTAAGGCGATGCATAGCCACTCGAGGATCAAACCCAGGAATGTCCTCGTAATTCCAAGCGAAAACATCTATATGCTCTCGTACAATAGATATTAAGTCTTCTTTCTTGGAGGGTGATAGGCTTTCGCTTATAAAGATGGGCTTAGGATTAGCCTCATCTCCCAGATTAATCTGGGTGATCTTATCTTCTGTGGTGGTTCGCGTTATTCAAAGAGAATATCCCAGAGAGTATTTAGGTGTTCGATCCAATGATCTAGATCAGACTGGATAATCATTCTTCATCTCCGTCTTCCAGGTGGCTTATTGAAACCATGTTTACTAAAAGTTCTCCGAAGAGGTAGCCGATACTGACATCCGACTCCCACGATAACGTGCCAGATGAGTAATCATGGTAATGACTCTTCAGACTCAGAGGCTGATGGAATTAAAGTTGACACATAGCCCAAACCCCTGCGAGTTCGATGGTAATAGTCGGGGTCTTCCCTTTCGGAATGAAAGATCGAAGTAGTGTTCTTCTTCCTTTGCCAAAGTTCAAACTAGGATCATTTGTTAGATCATACCTATCCTCTCCATCATTCTGAGTACGTTTGGCTTATAATGAGAGCTCTGAGGCGATTCGTTCTCGCTTTTTGAGTCTTCGTAAGACATCAATTCGGACTTAATTCTTTCGAAAAGAATTAGTTTTTGACCTTTGCGTCGTGCTGGGACCATGAATATTGATTCTTGCGCATCACCGACATCTTGGTACATTTGAGGGATGACTTCATTGGTACATGCAACGATGTCAGAGCATCCATTGCCGAGCAGGGGTCATTATCCACCTCTGTACTAGTGTCTGATGGTACTGAATCAAAAGCAAGCACAGAAAAGTAAACGAAATTCAACTTTTCATTAATATACCACTCGCCTATATCTTCGACGGTGTTATTAACATCGAGCTTATTAAGCTCGTTACAAGTGGGTTTAATTCCCACATGCACTCTTCTTCTGCCACTGGCTCAGTGTCAGCTTCATTACCAAAGTCTGGTTCCTCGGCTGTGACTTCTCGTTCGTCTCCAGAGAGTCTTGGTACAGGAGGGAGTCTGTGAAATAGTTCTCTACTCCCTTGAATGGGTGCCTTTTGGCAATCAACGTTCGAACTTTCCTACTTCCATCGATGTACTTCATAACTTGATGGAGAGTGGAGGGGATGATTGAATTATGATGAATCCACAGTCGTCCGAGCAGCAAATTTTACGAAGTGTCGGTGTCAATTATATATCACGTCACTTCAGATCTTAGATTCCCAATTTAGCATTTGAGCTTAATCTTCCCCATTGGGCGAGTACCATTGGCGTTGAAATCATAGATGGTAGTTTGGGTCGCGCTCAATTGGTGGGTGGGAACCCTTAAGTGCTGCATGACCCGGCGAGGCATGATGCTCAACGCGGATCTTAGATCTACCTGAATGCGGCTCACTTCAGACGATCCAATGTACCCTGTGAAGTACAGGGGCAGATCATGTTTCCCTTTGACCTGCATGTCCTCTGACGTGAAGGTGATGCATGGAGAATTTGAGAGGCATGGAGGCAGTCCTCTTCATTTTCCTCCTACGGTCCAGCCGGGATCTGGGCCATGAAGACCTCAGCATCAGCTAGGGCTTTCCTTAGAGCTTCTCTTGTTGACTTTGATAGTCTGAGGAGCTCGTAGAGGGTGATCCTGGCCTGGATATTGGCCAGTTGAGCTAAGACGTCAAAACGGTAAGGTGTTGGAGATCCTTCCGTGTTGTTCTTTGGAAGAGCCTTGGAAAACTGAAGCTCTTTCTGCTTCTCCACAGGTTGCTTCGCGGGCTGTAGTAGGTTTAGGAGAGCTTGCCACCATCTCATCGTGCTTCTTTAAATACGACTGACCCTAACGAGTTTCTGTCGCGAGTGGTTTATTGATCTCTACGGCAAGGGCGATTGTTTCCTCCTCCGAATCGGTTAGTGAGGGAACATCAGTTTTTGCTTCCCGGGGAAGAAGCACACACCACATTGCAGGACGAATCTTTTGCCTTGCCTTTGGACTTTCTGTTGGTAACAATAGTCCACTGTTGGCCATCCACAAGGTCGAGATTAACCCACATAATTTCTCCCTGAGGTGTAGGGATAGGTATAAGACCTTTCTCATGTTGATGATATGGGTCTATATTGATCATTCTTAGTTCCCTTTCGGGATGGGAACTACTCCGGATGGTGCTGGAGGCTGTTTTTCAAACTGAAGAAATAATGTCATATTAGTCGCCACTTTCTTCTGTTATTGATGGAGCTTTAGCACTTCCGCATCGATCAGAGCTTGAAGGATATCTTTGAAGATGTAACAGCTCTTGTGGGGTGCCTATACAGCATCCTATGATAGGCAGTAGTTAGGATTGTCAGACTTGCCGACTTCTTCAGGACGTCTAGCTTCAGGAAGCTTCAATCTGTTGCTTTTGTTGAGTAACTTGAACAATAAATCGACATGCTTGTCTTTGAAGGAATACTGGTTATTGGCACGTGGCTGAGTTGAAGAACCACCTCCCCTGATCGGCTGAGGTTTGACAGGAAATTTTGTTTCTGTCGCCAATATATCTTTTCTTTTTGATTGAAAAGATATTTCTGGCGCGCGCCTTGTCGACTTTTCGGTCTGGACTTGTTTTCTTCTGCCCTAACCCTGGCGATAATTTCTTCAGCCTGTTCACCTTGCTGGACCAATTGCTTCCAGGTGCGGCTTTCAGCGACTCATGGGTAAGGACTGAAGTTTGTAGACTGTGGTGGCATGTTTCTATCAGGGTGGTCTGGGTCATACCGTTAGGACATCAGAGTACCATATTCCAAAATCTCTCCACAAATGTTTTGACTGACTCTCCCTTTTGCTGCTTTGTTGCCAGGAGAGTGGGTATTGTAATTTCTAAGTCATCTTCAA